>VUJU01000212.1:86695-107534 GCA_009835225.1 Aphis craccivora
CGAATCATCATTATAGGAAAAATTTTAAGCGCGTTTGAATTTTAAATTTTTACGAAATAGCGTAACGATAACGATTTATCCTCAAACGATTTTAATTATTTGTTATTTTTCAAAAAGTATAAGTCGTATAAACTTGAAAATTTTAACGATTATTATGATTGGCATTTTCTTTACATGATTTAATTTTCAAAATATTTTGACTTTTTTTGAGCTACTTATATACAACTGAAATTTTCAATTTTTCTGAAAAAAATTTTTTGAAGTGTCGATAAAATTTTTTAATCAAAATACTTGAAAATTTAGTACAAAGTTCCCCATCAGCTATTCTGATAGTGATTAAAAAATTATAAGAATACATAGGCACAATTTTTTTTTATTAGCATTTGAAGTTGAAATATTGACAAAAATTCGTCGAAAGCATGAATATTTGCAAATTATTTTGTAGTTATAATTCATACAAATCTTTTGTATGAATAGCTAAGAGTTGAAAATTTAATACAAGATTTTCCTTAAGTTTAGCTAATAATAATTATAAAAAAACTTAAATTTTGATGTATTCAGGCTATTAAAACATAAACCACCTTTTTCACCAATCACTGAAAATTATATCCTAGGCTGACAAATCATCTTCTTTCAGAATCGTTTTTCGTATACAATGACAATTATCATTGTATTCAAATTTAACTTTCCTATAATATATAATAGTGATTCACACGGCACCTAATGTACAGCAGAGCGGTACCCACTTGCCCACTTTTTTATTTTATTTTATCATTGGCATAATGATATTCAAGAAAGACAAGCAAGATTTTAGATGTACAATGGGTTATTAATAATGATAGGTACGTGAAAAATATGTTACTTTTCTTTTACAGAATTATTAAAATATAATTTATAATATACAAGTAAGTTAAATTTATCTGTGTAATAATATTAGAAATAATTTAAATTACCTTATTTAAGTTAAAATACTACCAGTTCTAATATAGTATAACTAGTATTATAATATTAATTTATACATATTAATTACATTTATTTTTGCTATATGTGTACACATATTAGATATACCAGTACCTATTGAATTCAGCAGACAAAAATATATCAATATGAACTAAATTATGTAACAATGTTAATATACAATTTTTTAAATGTAGAGTGCGTTTTTATAAATTTATAATATTTAATCAGATTGAATAACAACGATTATTGTTTATTAAATCAACATTTATATGATATACGTTTTGAATTCAGGATTTCTAATGAGGGTAATGGTATAGATTTCCGGTCATATAAGAAATATTATATTATTAAATCTAAAATTTATTTTAAACATTATCATTTTGGCTTAAAATATATAACACGATAAATCGTGACAATTTAACTTATTATAGCTGCCAGGTAATTTACCATTATCCTCTGTGTGGATTAGGCCTAAAGTTTTTACTCGGGGAAACCACATTAAAAAAAAACGCGCCACATGCAATACCTCATGCAACATTTAAGTTGATAATATGTATATCGATTTTCATAATGTGCTAAAGTGGTGAGGAAACTTGCATTGAAAATTGAATACAAAGTTCCACAGTAATTATAGCTACCTAGCTAGTTAGTCTTCCAGTAATTAAAAAATTATAAGAATACATAGGTAAATTTTTTTTTAGTGTTTGAAGTTTAGATATCAACAACAATTCGTCTAATTCATAAATATTTGAAAATTATTTTGTAATTAAAATTTATTAAAAAATGCGTGTAAGTTGGTATCTGAGAGTTGAAAATTTAATAGTTACTAGATTGTCCATAATTTTAGCTTACAATAATTATAAGAGAACTTGAACGTTGGCCAATTAAAAAAAAATTATCCATAATTTAAATTTTTACGAAATCTAAAATTCACTAGTAAAATAACTATTTACTATCAAATCATCTAAGATTTTTGTTAAAGTTAGAAATTATTAATCGTAGAAAGCTAGTTGTTTAAATTGACATTTTCTCTACATGATTTAATTTTTTGATATTCAAGTCATTAAAACATAAACCTCTTTATTCACTACCCAATTTAAAATGTAATATATTGTATATTTTACATCCTAGGATGACAAATCATCTCTGTTCAGAATCGTTTTTCGTATACAATCATACATCATTGGATTCATTTAGTAGGTACATCCATTATAGTGACTTACTATATATATGTATATAAAACGATTCTGAGTGCACCTAAATAGGCTGTCAGTCTATAATATTATAATATTTAGTTTATTTTGTAATATGTTTTTTTTTATATAATATATAGCTATTATAAAGCCCTTTAGTTTACTTTTAGTGTAACAGTAAGTAATAGATACAATTTTAAATACCATATAAAACAGTAAAGATAATATTATCTTAAAAGACGTACAAAGAATTTATAGTATTACATTTTCAAAGCTTTGATTAAGACAGACATTTTTTTTTTTTTTGAATTTTTCGAGATTTCATGAATTTTGACAAAATTTTAAATTTAAATGCTTTTAAAAAATGATGAATTTTCAAAATTTTTTAATTGGGAAATGAACCACTTACCTATTATTTATTTGGAATGTTGTATGCAAAAGTACAAAAGTACCCATTCATAAATATTTTATTAATATTTAAAAAAGAAAATCAAACATTTAATTGTGTATACCTAACCAAAAAAAGTATAAAATTACGTTGGACGAGAATTTTTGCCAAGAATACACGGTTATTGCAGGAATGCAGTGCGAATGCGCAATACGCAATACGCATGTCATAATTCGTAATGTCAAAATATTATTTTTATCTCTGTTGGTTGATAAAACCACAGAATAATAATATTATTAATATTTTGTGATAAAACTTTGAAGGGTAATATATTATTATCGTATGATAAGAACAATATTACAAATTAATCTTCAAGACATCAAGACTCAAGTTCAGTTATATTTATCTACTAGCTGAAAAAAAAATTTATTATAGTAATTATACAGTTTAGTTAATTACTGAATTGTGTCATATTATTATTATTAATATTTTAAATTTAAATCAAAATTCAAAATAATGAATAGTTCTTGTTTAACCAAAACTGAAACCAAGTCACCGTTTCTAATTGGAGTGGCTGGTGGAACTGCATGTGGAAAAGTAAATACCAACTAAATTTTGTTAAATTACTATATCACTATATTACTATGTGACACAAATTTAATATCATATGAATTAATAATCCATGTATAATGTTATTTCATAGTCCACTGTTTGCAAAAATATTATAGAGAAATTGGGACAAACTAATTTAGACGAAACAAGAAGACAAGTAGTGTCAATCAGTCAAGACAGCTTTTATAGAGAATTAAATGCTGCAGAAAAAATCAAAGCTTCTAAAGGACAATTCAATTTTGATCATCCTGGTATTCTTGAAATTAATTATTAAATATTGTTTTAATTAATTTATATATGTATAGAATACTGTTCATTGAAACTGTTATTTATATTAGATATTATTCTTTTGATTTTTTTTTTTTAATTTATCAGATGCATTTGACGAAGTCTTTATGTTTCAAACGTTGACTGATATTCAAGCAGGAAAAACATGTACTATTCCAGTTTACAACTATAAAACAAATTCAAGGTAAACAATAGATGAATAATTAATTTTAAAATATATATAAACATTATTATGTATACTACTGTTATAATGTAATTATTTATTAATTTAGTATACTATCAAGTAAGATTTATAAAGTTAACTCATCAAAAGTATTTAAATGTGATTTTTTGTTTTTTTTTTTTGGATAGATAGTTTTTTGTATACTCTATTCACATTTTTAAGTTCCTCAGTAGCCAGTTTTGATGTGTATGTGATTTTACTGCACAGCTGATTAACACAACAGGCCATACAGGTAGTTGACTCAGTGAGAGCCACAGTCAAATATTATAATATTATCTGATCGTCACTCGAAAATAAAAATTGTTCTTACCATTCTTTTTAATGTGAATTGAATATAATTTCAATTATTAAATACTTATTTAGCTCTACTTCTTGGTACTTATATGATGTGAGAAAAATTACATTTTGTTTAGTTTATTTCTACAAGACAATACAAATTATTTAATAACTTTCATAGTTTCAAATATTTATTGTTATTTTTTTAAACTTTAGGAGTAAGAATGAGAACATAGTCATCTATCCAGCAGACGTTGTGATTGTTGAAGGCATATTAGCTTTTTATTTTCCTGCAATACGAGATTTATTTCATATGAAATTATTTGTAGATACAGATTCAGATACTAGATTAGCCAGAAGAGGTAGTTTACTAGTTTATCTAGTATATTTAGTTTAAGTTTACATGTATTAATATTTTTTTTAGTTCCTAGAGATATCAATGAAAGAGGCCGAGATTTAGAACAAGTGTTAAATCAATATATGAATTTTGTAAAACCAGCTTTTGAAGAATTTTGTTTACCAGTAATTATAATTTTTAATTTTATAAGATATTACTACAGATGATTTTTGTTTTATTAATGACGTGCAAAATGTTATAGACTAAAAAATTTGCTGATATTATCATACCAAGAGGAGCAGAAAATTTTGGTATGAATATTCTATTTTTATTTTTGTTAAAAAAACTAGCGATTCTTAAGTATTTAAAATTATCAATCTGTAGTATTATGTAATATGTTAGTATGAATGTCCCCTATTAGTGAATGCTGACAGTCATCAGTTAATGTCATCGTATACCAAAGTCATTGGTGAATGTTGGTATATTGATTAAATTTGTTATGTTAGAAAACATTCATCAGTGAATATTGACATTTATAAAACGGTATTGAGGAATGTTGGTAATATTTATATTATTTAATCTAACTTAGGAATAATGGAAGCGTTACAATTATAATATAGTATCTTATACTATCTAGTACCTATGAAATATAAGTTATTGTACAAATTTATAATTTTAATAAAATGTTTTATTACCTTACCCGGCTACTCTAATTATAACTGGATAACCTTTATTAAGCTGTCTTGCTATCATTTAGTATGATATTGTCATTCAAATAGTTATATATTTTTATTTTAAATAAAATATTCCAGCGATTTTTTTTAAAATGAAAAACATGCGTGAAGTATTTTATAATAGATTTAATGATTTAGTATATAAAATACATGATAATTCTTTTTTTCAGCTGAATAGTAGGTATACATTTTTGATTTAATTAAACATATTATGTTGTTTCTATTTCTTAATAAAAAATATATTCAAATTCAACTATATAGTATCATAATAATAGGTGTGAATATACATACCTTTATCAACAATAACCAAAAAATCATGTTGTGTATGTCAACATTATCTAAAATCCTAATGTAAATGACAAATGTCAACATTTGCTAGTAAATGTTTTTATTATTTTAATTTTTCATCATTTACTTATTTATTAGGTGTATGTAGACAATCACCATGTGGCTGTCAGCATTCACCTTATGTGGTTATTCAAAATTACATATATACAGATTTATAATAAGCGTTAGATAACATTAATCATATTTTAAGAATCAAAAATGTGTAACATCTGGGATGTCTAATCCCTAACTAGCTTGATTCAGTTCCTATCGTACAGGGTAAATACAATCTATTTAAATGCATTACTTTATATTCGCTCCAATTTTGGTATTTGCAGGTATAAATCAAGGTGGTAATTTTTCAACTCCATTATTTAATATTTTTATCGATGTCATGCAAATTTCTTCTTTTTGCAGATGGCCTGAAATTATTTTAAGATATTAATGATATCTGAATGTGAAGGTTATTAAGAATAGTTAATGTTTTACAATCTCATCCCATAGATACTATTCAATATTGATTTTTCTTATTACATTAATTCTGTCCCACTTGTGTCAGTTAAATTAATTCATGACCTTAGCTTAATTTTCTCCTTTGATTCATTATTGTCTGGGTATATTGATTACGTTTGTTATAAAGCATGAATAGTATTTAGATTCTTGATTAGTTATCACGACTCCCTTTATCTATCCCTTCTTTAATAAAGAAACAATCTACTTTTAATAATAAATTTTACTCAACTAATATTGAATTTACAAATCCTCTTGGTCACACTATGCCCTGTATTTGGTGTATTAATAATTTATCTGATGATAAATATCTTTCAATTTTTTACCTTATATACAATTAAGACAATCTCTAAATTGTATTCTTTGAATTTTATATTGCTCATATTGCTTTACACTGTACTTCTAACTTTAAGGCATTGAAAATTTATATAAACAAAAAATTATTTTACAAGTAGATTTAAATTAAGTTAAATATTTGAGTTTAAATTGTTAAATAGTTGAGTACATTAGAAGCTGTCAGGACCGGCTCAAGTGTTTAAATACACTTAGACAAACTTAAGTTTTGCTGCTCTTTACATACTAGGTACATCTATTTTTTTTTCATTATCTATAATACATAAATGTTATATGCCACCCTAGGCATGGGCTATGGCACCTACCCCCTGAGCCGGGCCTGGAAATTACAAAATATTTATGTACAAATTGTTTCTGTTTTCCAATTTTATTGAGTAATAATTATTTGTTATTTGTTTTAAATTAGCAAACTTAAACTTAAATAATTTTCACATCAAAATATTTTTAAAAAAATATTAAATAAAATTCAATGCAACTTACAGTATTTTAATATTTTATTAGTATTAAATACCTCTGTAAGCTAGTAACCTAAGTTTTTGAAGCTGTACTAAAAACAATAAAAAGATATTTTAAAATTTGTAGAAATAAATAAACTTAAGTAGACAAAGTTATAATCATGATCTTAAATATTTATATATATTTTTTTTTCCAGTGGCTATTGATTTGATTGTTCAACATATAAGAGATTTATTAAACAGTGAACATTGTACTCAATATGAACTTTCAGAAGGATTAGTAGCAGTACATACAAATAATATTAATGCATCTAGACTACATTAATTTAACATCACATAAAATTATTTATAATAATTTTAATCTAAATTTTTACATTAAGAAACAAAACAAAATGTATGCAATTTTGAGTGAATAAAACTATTAACATTATTTAAAAAGTAATCTTTATTTATTGAATTATTTTATGCCTTAAGAAAAAAAATATACAGTCAGTTTCTATTATAGGTATTTATTGATAGTAAAGTTCTATGTTCATGCCATCATGAATTTCATCTGAAGAAAAATTATTAAGGAAAATTATATTACATTATAATACCATAATATTTACTGGAAAAAATTCACATTTTAACTTAAGACAATAGAGTATACTATTATACTTATATGAGTTATAAGTTATTACAACTATTTTTTATTTTATTATTTTATAACTGTAAACTAATTATAAATTACTTTAAAAAATAATATAAAATTGCAATGATTTCAGTTAACTCATTTTTGTTATATTATTAGTAAGAATTAAGTTTATTTAAGAAAAAAACCAGACTTAGGATTTATTAATATTATGCCAATAAATAATTAAAAGCAGTTATTGCTTATCATAAAAATAACTTAATTAGAAAAATGACAGTTATAAATTTACTTTGATTATAGCAGATTCAAGAGTGCACTTAACAACTCGAATTAATACCTAGTATAGTAGTTTCTTAAAAATAAAAAAAATTTAATAGGATTCTCTAAGATTTGAAGAATAGTCTTAATATGTAGTCAATAATGAAGGTACGTATCAGTTACTGTAACTACCTATAACCTACACAATTTTCAGTTAAATTAATTTAAGTTATCATGACGACTGAATGTTTAAAGATTAACACTCCATTATATTATTTTATAGTATAAGTACTTTAAGTAAATAATACTTCCGATAAAATGTAAAGGGCAAAGCATAATATACTAAAGCTGAAGAGTTTGTTTGTTTTATTGTACTACCAGGAAGATTTGAAAAATTTCTAGATCAATTCTTAAGGTAGGTAATGTTGTAAAAATATATTTAACATTACATTAGCATCCAAGTAAAAAGAAAGAAAAATTTAAAAATTGCAAAACAAAAACAAAGTAATGGTATGGGCGCGAAATGCAACAACTTTTATAAAAGAAAAAAATAAGTTTTAAGACTTTAAGTTCTGAACATTCTTACACCAGGTAATGAATAACAAATTGAATAAAATTTAAATCTTTCAAGTGCACAGGAACAATTAGTCTGATAACAAAATATCATGTTATATGGTGTACAGCACTAGTTATCAACTAACCTATACAGCCCATGTAGCGATTTTATGCGGCCCACGATTAAAATTTATAATTAGTATAAAAGTATAAAATACCACATTATGTTAGTTGATAAAACAATTTAAACTGTAAATAAAATAAGGTGTATGGTCAGTGAAATCATTTATTTTTCTTTTTTGGCCCTTGACACTAAAAAGGTTACCGATCCCTGGTCTAATGACTCAATGATTATTATTAAACTAATCATAATACAAAAAAAATACCAACCATTAGAATCATTTTTATAAAGCCGTTACGATACTTAAAAATTAAAATCAATTAATTTATATTTTATAGCATTCAATGTAATATTATAAAACTATAATATCTAATGATCAATGAAATCTATAATCTATAAGTAATATAAAATCAAAGATTATATACATTGTCACATTTATGCCAATATATATTAAAATATTTAAAGGATACAATCGCCCAATCTAATATGATCTTTGAAAATTGTGTACCATTTCTTTAAAATTATCTTTTCCCATTTCGTTCCTGTTTGAGCTGCGATTAATTTTTTTAAATCACCTATTGTATCTTCAGGATTACATTTCACTCTGACTTTTTTTCCCAATCTGTCATTACAAGTGATTTCAATCATTTTGAAGCTTTTGATCCTTAACCTGAAAGAAATTGGGCTATAAAAACATAAATAATAAATATACATTAATGTGTACAAACATTTCAAGTTTTAAATTTATAATAAAGTAAATGTAATTTTTTATATACAGGGTGATTTTTTTATCGTTGAACACTTAGTATACAAAGTGTTCAACGAATAAAAAAATCACCTAGTATATATAAATGTATTTGAATGTATAAGTTATTAAGTGATAATAAAAACAAGCATAATGAATCAAAAAATAATGAACAGAGTTCAAGGTATAATAATAATTAATAACATTTACATACAGTGGTGGATTTATGGATTAAACTCAAATTTTTGAGATACTAAAAGATAGAAATTAATACCAAACATGACAATAAACAATTAATAATATTACATTTTTCGAACACCCACCACCACTATAAAAAAAATGATGCAGTTGCGTCAAAATTGATAATATAGAATATATGTCGTAACTACAGAAAATTGATCTTTTCAATCATTTCATGAAGGGGAACCTGTTTTTTTTATTTTGTATAGTATAAAAATATTTCACGAAATGCTCACTTCAATTTAACATTATGTAAATTTTTTCACAATATAGTCACTTTATGTACTGAGATATTTAAATATATTGTATATGCATTACACATGTATTTTTGATTTATTAAGTCAAAAAGAAAACACAAAGGTGTTTATAAACAATGAACAAATTGAAATGTGAATCATATAATTGGTATATTTGTGACCACTTTTTTAACAATATAAAGTAATTGGTTTCAAAACACGATGATCGATGAGTTTGAAACATAAATAAAATTGTTGATCAAAAAGTTTTGAACTAACTAGATACTATTATAGGCAATATTATGAAAATTATAAGGGTAATCTATTTATGTCAATTATATACCTTTACCTTACAAATTCTGATAAAAACTAAACACAAATTTGAAATTATATAAATTATATAGTAAAAATTTTTAATTGTTATATAATAATTTATAATTATATAACGAGCATAAAAATTAGAAACTTCTTACAATGAACGAATGAACAAAGATTAGAAATTATAATGTCAAATTACCAATGATTGTTAAATAATTGATAAAAATGATAACAAAATATGTTGATAAATCAGAAGTTATATTCAAAATCAAAATATTGTATCGTTATAAATAATTACAATTTAAAAAAAAATAAATTACCAATCGATATAACTTAAGAGTTATCATAAACAAATTAAACATAATTAATTAATAATTTGAATTTGAATTGTATCATCACTATATTTGGGCTTGTTAGGATATTTCAAAATTGTAAATTAAACATTGCATAATGAAAAGTGTACAAAAATGAATGACGTCGATAACTAAAACGTTACTATCATCTGATCGATCACATCATCAACATGAACATTTTTCAAAAAACAAATATTAAAAAACAATTGGAAATTTTCATTAGACTGTAGACCTACTTTCATGTTGATTGTAATAATACATTATGTGTATGTTAGTGTAATATTTTAACATTAAATTATTTATTGAAGTTTATTTGTTTTTTACTTTTTGTGTACTATTATGGCATTCATACCTAAAAACTATATTGACAAAGCAGAAGATATTTCAGAACTGGTAATTAATTACAACAAATGCAATTTAATATATTTGTATTGTAATTAAAATTGAAAAATTACTCATTAATTACATATTATTTTTATAGGTTGTTAAAAATTGTAATGCATATTTGCCAACAGCTTCTCGGTTATGTTTGATATCAACATTTATAGAGGATGGCCTCCGAATGTATTTTCAGTGGTCAGAACAGAGCAGATACATGGACATGTCTTGGAATTGTGGAATGTTTTTGGCTACCATTTTTGTTCTTGTTAATTTAGTTGGACAATTAGGTGGATGTATACTTATTTTACTACAAAAACATGTTCGAATAGCTTGTGGAATATTATTTTTTATAGTTGTATTACAAGTAAGCCAAGATTGTTTAAATTTTTTTTTTATTATTTTAATTTAACATACCTACATTGAAAATACTTGAAAATGAATTATGATTATCTTACTCTTTTATCTTTAACTAATGATGTTTATACTTTACATATAAATGAAATGTTTTTGCATTTTGTATTTAGACAGTAGCCTACAGCATTTTATGGGATTTCCATTTTTTACTGAGAAATTTTGCATTAATTGGAGCATTATTATTAGTTCTTGCTGATAGTGAAGTAGAGTCAAAATCTCTGCTTGCTGGTATTCCTTCATTGGGTAAGTTGCAATGTTACTAAAATAAAGAATTAAAAATTAATCTGTTTATTATTTTTAAGGAGAAAACAAACAAAAGAATTATATGCAACTGACTGGAAGATGCTTGATTGCATTTATGTTCATTACACTATTAAAATTTGAAATATCATTTTTCCAGGTTTATATTTTAAGAAATTATAATATTGTTAAAATATGTCTATAATTAACATTTCAACTCTTTTTTTAGCTAGTTCAAGACTTTTTAGGAACTATTATGATGGTATTAGTTTTTATCGGTTATAAAACTAAACTTAGTGCATTGGTGCTTGTTTTGTTTTTAACAAGTTTAAATTTCTATTACAATGCTTGGTGGACAATACCCGAAACAAAACCTCTTCGTGATTTTCTAAAATATGACTTCTTCCAAGTAATAATATTAATATAATAAACATTTATTATTATTTGTTTTGCTTTACTAATTTGTTTTATTTTTAGACACTCTCAGTAATTGGAGGTTTATTAATGATTGTACTCAGAGGACCTGGTGGAGTGTCAATGGATGAACATAAAAAAAATTGGTAATCTCTATTCTAAATTATATATTTAATATTATGATGTTATTTTTCAAAAACAAATATATAAAATTTGATTATTTAATATGTTTAATAGATATTTTCATAAATTCACATATCATATATCACAAATTTGTTTTTGTAAATTATAAGTGATAAAATTCAATACACATAGTATAATTCAGAGGTCATCAACTGGTAGATTCTGGGCACATATTTTACAAACCCCGATGGTTGAATAATTATAAAATATATAAAATAGTTTATAGTTAATATATTGGTTATTCATTGTTCAGAAGTTTGATGAGTTTCAAAATGGACCCCCATAATAAATATTAGTTGGTGACCTTTTGTATAGTACTTGGCAACCATTAATAGGTGATAAAATATAGTTTAAGATCTTCTATTCTTTACATTTTAATTGTCTATAAAGGCCAAGATAAACTAGGCAAGTTATACAATATCTATTAAGAGGATGTTATACCATTATATGTATTCTGTGGTCATACCTGTATATGTTGTCCCCATCTAACTAATGTTCACCACAGCAAATTTAGGTTTAGCAGAATCCATTTTATGTTGTTAGGTTTAATATTATAGTCAATTTACCTATGATCAAATTTAAAGGTAAGAATATTATTTAGGGCATCATGTATGCTTTTATTGATATTTTTATTTTAAAATGAGTTATGAGTATTTTAAAGTTTTAATATTTTACATAGCCTTAACTTACTTTAAAATTAAAAGCCTATGTGATATTATAAATAATGTTCTTACCTTTAAATTAAGGTGGCCAGATTTAAAATACAAAAATAGGGGACGTTAATTTTTTTTATTATAAATAAATATTTTTGGATCACAATTTTACAAGTTATTAATATATTTTAATATTTATTAGTATTAACTGTTAATAATTATAAATTAATATGATTTAAATTATATTTGAAGTTGATGCTTGGTCTGTGGTCATATTCGAATAATCGAATTCGATACATACAACATAGGTACCTACTACATATATAGGTATAAAATACAAATCGGCCATCATTATAATATAGCGAAAATCATGTTATTTTGAAAATAATTATACTTTTATTGAAATTTAATACAGATAGATTAAGATAATATTTTTCATTTTACGTAATTTTCTTTACATATTTGCATACGTATGAAAAACAACATATTTTTTTTAAAAAAACGGGACAACTTAGCGCAACGAAAGCTTATATCGGGACAACGGGACAGATCTTTGAAATACGGTACATTCCCGTATAATATGGGACGTCTGGCCACCCTACTTTAAATATAATAATAGGTAAATTGATTTCAATATTAAAACTAACAACATAATATGGGTTCTACTGATCCAAATTTTGTTATGATGTACATTAGTAAGATGGAGATGACACATGTAGGTAAGATGTCCTCTTAAATAAACTCTATATAGCTTAAATATTTTTTAATATTATAATTTACTGAATAATCGATTTATCAACATTGTTGGGTTGGTTGAGTATATGAAATATGCCCATTTTTTGAATATTTACTTCTTGAAAGGACATCTCACAAGTATATATGGTTATTTGGAAGTGTTTTTTTTATTATTATTCTATTTTAGTAAACATAATAAAAACAACTTTTTTAACAAACCATAGAAAATGTTGTTACCTTTAATAATAGGTTAAATTTTTCCTAATATTAAAACTAATGAAGCTTTTGTAAAACTACTTCAACTGGTCACTGCCGTTAGTCGACATGCACAAAACAGTTTACTTCTCTTGTGAGCCAAAGTATAAACATAAATTATTTATGTTAAGCACTTGAAATTAGATGGAGACAACCCATGTAGGTAAGATGCCCTTTTAATAACCTTAAAAGAATTTTTAATCATTAAACTATTTATTTATATTCATAGCTAAAATGTTATTTCCAAAAAATTTATTTTTATCAATATTAAATTCAGTATATAATTACAATATTTTACCAGTGAACTCTTGAAGCGAAGTTTGATTTTATTAGACTTTGTGTTGATGTGTAATATTTTTGAAGTGTAATAATTACATAAGAATATTCACAATCAATTTACATGTTCAAACTTCAAACGTCCTAATCTTACAAGTGTTACATATTTTGAACTATAGTTATTATAAACTATTACTTAATTGATAATAATATAACATATATATTATATGAATATGTTATTTGTATATTTCTCTAGTTTTTACTCCTATTTAATATTAAATTATTTGTAACAAATTACTTATATAACAAAAATTAATAAAATCGGTCATAATTTGGAAGTTAATAAGTTATATATAATATATATTATAATGTGTTAGTTTTTATATTTATCTTAATTCAATAGTATTATCATTTTTTTATTGTATTACATAAACCAAATCCACTAATTGGATAATTATATAATATTGGTGCCATTGTGGCTGGTACCATTCCCATTATTTTAAATTGTTTACCCATTTCCATTAATTTATTATAACCAAATGTAAGTGATGTTGCTTCTTTTTCATTTTTTGTCAAGGTTAACAAATTCTTTAAACATATAATAAATTAATTTCATTACAATAAGTATTATTGTTATATAATATCTTAAATTACCTGGTATCTCAAATTAATCATCATATTCTCTAAAAATATATTTTGGCCTATTGGTCCAAAAGCCAAGACATCAGTTCCAGCTACATCTTTTAGTCTGCCAAAATCAACATCTGCTGTCAAGTCTACTGTTCCAGGATTATTTAATGGATTAACTTGTTGGTGTCCACTAAAAGCCTATACATAAATATATATTTCTGTGATGTTTATGAAAAACAATATCTAAAAGCTTACTCTAAAGGTGTCAATTATAGGCTCATCTTGTCCATAATCAATACATAGAAATATTCCACCATCCATTATTATTCTCTCACTTAGCTTCTGCATGATAATAGCGGCGTCTAGCCCAACTTCAATTTCAGTTCCATTTTTGAGATTTGAACATTTATAATATTCTATCTATTAAAAATATCTACTTATTAAACAATAATTATATAATATATTTACCTATATATTACAGTTAAAAAACATACTGTAGATATTAAATTTGATGTAGTTGTAGATGTTTTACTTAAGACATAACGAAATGTTCCACTCAAATAATTTTCAATATCTATTACTATTTCATGCCATTTCTCATTAATTTTCTAAATAAGAAAGTAAATTTATAATAAAAACTATAAACTTAAGTATACAATTATTTATACTTGCCCTGAATTTATGTATAGGTAAAGCGTCAAAAAATTCTTGGGCAACTATTAAACTAAATGTATTTCTAGGGATATCATCTATCGATTCATACCAAAATATCTCTTTTTTTCCATATTTTTCACATGTTATACCACTTTGATAATAACATTTGTCTGACTCTATCTTTAAATCTGAACTGCATAGTTTATTGGCTTGTTCTAAGCTACATTTCTTACTTGTTTCTACCATATGTATGCTAAGATCAAGTGAGCTGTATTGAGTTTGTTTTAATAACTGTAAAAAAAAAAAAAAACAGAATAACCGATAAGTATGTAATAGATAATTTATAATTAATTGTAAGTCACTACTTTTGATGTAAAGGGGTACCTACTAATAAATAATAAAAATAAGTTTACAACAATCATTGCTACTTTCAAATGTCAATAAAATTCAACTTTCATTAGTTAAAAAACTAACATCAATATGCATAGTAGTACTGCTGATCATTTAATTTATCTATGCTGGATATAGAGATGTCATAGTAGATTTTGTAGGTGGGAGGCCCACTATGGGAACTTACTGAACTTATATCTGATAGCACAGAATTTTACATTTCAAGATGAGTATATATAATTAAAAAGTATAAAAATAAATAATTATTATAATATAAGTATATAACCTCAGCAGCTGAACAGAATTCATGCATGTTATGTAATTTCAAAATTTTATAAGGAAATTTAAAAACATGGGCGCATAAGGTGTACCCAGGTACACACTGTGGTGAAATTTTATGGGCTAAAGCACACAGTAAAATATAAAATTGCCCATATACTAATTGTAATAAATATATCTAAATAACTTAAATCAAATTAAGATTTTATTTTAAAAGCAAATTAGAAAAATTATAACAAGAGGAATTCACTCAGTTGAAAGTCTAAACACAGTTGTCAGTTTAATGTATAGACATGGTGGCTATTATTATACATTAAAAACTGTTATGAGTTAATTGTAATTATGTATTTAAAAACTTATTGGTCAATGTTTTACTTGTTACAATTGTCTATTGATAAAATTATTATCTTGTTTTCCTTTTCAATTTGTATTTGTATTTTTATGTATATTTAAAACACATTATGTTAAAAAAATTGATAGTTTTAATATATAGTGTCGATAATAATATATGGGTACTACCTACTTTTAGAGTCTGCACGTGGTTATGCGTAAAAATGTTTAAATCCAGAATAAATCTTAGGTATCAAACTAAAGTTAAGGATGAAAAATAAATATATTAATAAATCTATGTAAAAAATATAAATTAACAAATTTTGGGCAAGTTACAATTAAAAATTGTTACAAAGCAATGGGTATTTGCATATTACTCTTTTGTACAAATTTCAATATATTAAAGTATATTACTTATAAAATATTTATTAATTGTATTATTAAATGTTTAACACTAATTAATTATGAATTTTATTTTTCAACATTGTCATAATAGGTTAGCTTTATAGGTAAATAATTTAATAAAGAAAAATTGTATAGACAATACCGTTGTACTAAAGAAACAGATTCTTAAGGTCAACATTTATGTTAAAAAAAAACTAACCACAAAAATCAATATTTTGCTGAATTATAGGAATATTAAAGAAACTAGAATTTCTAAATCTAGTGAACATTTGTGTATAATATTCTTATACATAATACATAAATAATGTTACATTTATGTTTATACAATTATGGTATGTGATCAAGGGCGCCCATTAGGGGTGACATGTCACCCCTAGATAAATTATTGTTATTAATTTTTTAATGATAATACATTAATACCTACTTCATGATGTACATACACATACTCGTACTTTGTTAATCGATTATTGTCTTACATTGTAATACTATGACACTATGATGATCAATCATCAACATAATATATATATATATATGTATAACTATAATAATGAGTATAATACTATAAAGTGTTATTTATATAAATATATTTATGTGCTATGGAAAAACCAGATCTCCTCTCTTTACAACATGCACGGTAGATATGTCATTTAGCACCTTAAAACGAGTAAAAACTTGGACAAGAAGTACTAAGGAGGAATATAGGTTGGATGGACTGTGTATGCTCAGCGTTCATAGACAAAAAGTTCAAAACGACACCAAGTTTATTGAAAAACTAGTTTCAACATTTGGTTTGCGAAAACGCAATTTACAGTTTTGTTTTAAAATATTATTATTATTTTTTGTTGTTTAATAGGTAAAAGCAAATTTGTCAATTCTTAATTTTTAATTTTTTTTTAATTTTATGATTTTCATTTTTCACTCCCTTGGTTTTGACAGATGGGCGCCCTTGTATATTATATCATTACTATTAAATAAACATTTTTGAGCTGAACTTGTTTATGGTTTAAGAGTAAGTAATATATTTTTTAATATTGTAATCTTACTCTTAGCATGTCTGTCATCATTACTCCTGTTCCTGGTCCAAGCTCTATTAAATTTAAAGGAGATGGACACCCTGCTTTTTCCCAAATGCTTAACAACCATAGCATAACCATCTATAAATATAGTTTAAATTAAATATATGCATTTAAAAAGTTAAACTGAAACACAAAATAATATAATTTGAAGGCAAAAGCTAAAAGGAATTTTAAGTAATTTTCTTTACTTACTTCTCCATAAAGCTGACTAATTTCAGGAGATGTTATAAAATCTCCATCAGAACCAAAAACTTGTCCACTATTATAGTATGTTTTTAATGATTCTCGCATGTATTCAGCAACTGTAATTGGACCATTTATACGTATTTTATCTTGAAAATATTTTGTTAAGTCTTGTTGAACTAATACATGGTTTTGAAAAGTTGTAATTGTTCGAATAATAAATCTTGGTTTTAATCTTAAAAATCTCAACATTTTTACGCTCTTCAACTGCCTACATAAATATGTGTGTTTGTATATTTTTTTCTCATTTCTTCATTTCTGTTTGTATGATAAAATTCTTTAACAAATAATACAGTTCACATTGTTTTTAATATAATTTGTAGAGTAACTAATTTTTTTTTATAGTAGGTATCAAATATTTAGATATGTATAGTTATTTAGAATAAGTAATCTTAGTACCTAATCTGAAATTCTGAATGATAACTAAATATATATATATATATCAATAATACATTTTATATAGGGGTATATAAAAATATAACATAAATGTAGTCATTGCTAAATATTTAGCCATGAATGTAATATTATGTACCTATTATAATTTAAAATTCATGAAATATAAATACCAACCAAATACCAATTATCAATGTATTTTTTGTAACTTTCTCCAGCAAACTGATTATTTCAAATTATAAGAGATAAGTATTATCTTTAATCGAGATTTTGATAATAATCACCATAGATCAGCGGTTCTCAACCTTTTTTCATTCACGTACCCCTTGACCTCTCTCACCACTATTTCACGTACCCCAAACATCAATTTAGAATATAAAATAAATAAACAAAAAATTTTCGCGTACCCCTTGAGATCAATATGTCACGTAAGTACCCCAGGTCATGGCTATAGATACTGTAGCCATGACCCAGGTTGAGAACCACTGCTGTAGATAATAGAAAAATAGAATGATAATATATATCCATGAATATAATAATAATATCACCAAGAATCGATAATTTCATATAGGGTATTACTTAAGATTTTCCATATGCTTGTCTTACAGTAATTATAAAAGAAGTTGAGCGTTGGCTATTTAAAAAAAAATTATCTAAAGTTTAAATTTTTATGAAAACAAAAATTCGTAAAATAACGATTTAATATCAAATAATTTTAGATTGTTATTAAAGTTAAAAAATAATACTTATAAAGTCGTAAAAATTTGAATACTTGAAAAAGTTGAAACATACACCACTATAGCAGTTTGTGAAAACTGAACACGAGGTGTGATTTATGTCAATCTGTGATCGGGTTGTGTAGTTTTGTCCAGTTAAGTTCTCTTTGAGCTTATCGACGAAGAGATCACCCATCATCCGCGGTTGTCGTTCCACATTGTGGTATCATCAACTCGTCAATTCATTGCTCTCGCCGTCAGGTTTGCATATAATATCAAACATATTATTTATATTTTGTCCACTCGTGGTCAGTGGCCAGCTATCAATATTATTATTTGTTATTGCGACCATGACAAAATATATATAAATATATATTATTTTCAATTTTGTCATGATTACGACCTTATAGTGTTAAATTATTTACTTTCTTTATTATTATATATTATTTAAACAATACGGCATTTGAGGTCATTGTATTCACTACTCATTGTTATATTATAGTTATATTTTCATTTGTTAATGTTTTGGGCGCCCGCATATTGTAATAATTAATATTTTCAAATGCTTCATGTTATTGTTATTCAATAATTAATATATATATATATATATACACCAAACGGTCACCGGCCGTAATATCTTTATACTTGAAATTTAATACTTTTGTACATTTGTGTGTGTAACTCCTCCTGCTCCCATCCTCACTCCTTAATACAAAACGCGAGTCGTTGCCGACAACCGCCATAATCGTAGGATCGGCAGCGGCGAAAACAATAAATAATTAAGTTACCAGGTGGTATAGGTACAATACAAAAAATAAACCTGATTCCGGTAACGGATCGATCCAAAGCTGGCACTCTTCACTGGTGTGACGAAATATTAGGATCGACTTGATGATGTAGTACGTATAATAGTATTTTGGTATGTGTATAAAAAAAATACGGCCGTGATGGTTGTTTAATGTTTTATATACTTATAACAACCAAAAAAAAATGTCATGATGCACTTTGGCCGAACGATAGGCACCAGGTAATCACACGTAGTGTAATTAATATTCTAACACAATTATAATATAATATAATATTATGTCGCGGTCCGTGGGTCGCACAAGATTCAATAGACGGATATAAAAAAATTCGTACGAACACGAAATTGTGTATAGTACAAAATGAACACGTGGTTTTTATTACCACCTTGATAATGAAATACCTGAGAAATCCAGAACTGCGCTGGAAATTTGAGGTGTTACTAGGGTTTTAAAAAATGGTGAATTTTGACTAAAAATGAGAAATTCTCACTTAAAAACGAGAAATTTGAGAGCGAGTTGGAAATCAGAGTTTCTAAAAAAAAATGGTAAAAATACAGATAATCCATTAAATACGTTGAAAAATTGTATACAAACACTTGAAAAATTCATGACCTGGGTTAACGAAAATTCTGAGAAAAATAGGTAATTTTTTCTCCTGAAAACGAATGAATAAAAATGAGTAAAAATTGTTAAAATAAAATATGATAAATTCTACTGTATACCTTACCTTGGTAAAATGATACGTTATTGATTTGTGATTTCTGTCTGAGAAAATGGGTAAATATTCGATTTAAAAAATTATTTGGTTGAACAATTGTGCTCCATAAAATAGTAGGGAAAATTTATGAAAATTGATGTTTTTGGTGGATAAATGAAGGATATTTTTGCTTAGAAATTTATGGAAATTTTAGAATTGTGTTTTAGTAATGATTTAGGGTACATTTTAATGAATTGTCTTGGATCTTTGACCTTCCCTATTACTACTTTATAAGCATAATAATTAATAACTCTTACTCTTCCTACTAATCCCACTACAAAATACAAAGTCAATGCTGGACTATCCCTGTTAAATGATTTATCACTAGGGCTCGGATTTTGTAGCAAAATAAATCCTTAAAAAATCATTTTAAGTAGCCAAAAAAAAAATTTATTAATTTAATTTTAAAAAACCCAAATTTCAATTATGATTTTTTTTTAATTTTAAATTTAAATTTTTAACTTTTGGAATTTTTACGATGAGAGAAATTATTTA
>VUJU01000212.1:107584-131995 GCA_009835225.1 Aphis craccivora
AGATAGTCCAAGACGTATAATATACATAGAAATAAGCTAAGTTTTCATGAAAAATATGTAAAAATCAAGAAAAAATAACCAAATAGGGGAAAAAGCAATAAAAAGCATGTTTTGTGGAAAAAAGCAAATAAAAGCAAAAAAAAGTTCACTTCATTAAAATCAGAACGATTCAACACGTATTTATATATAAGAATTATCTTTTTATCACACTTCCATCAAAAGAAGCATTTGCTACAAAATCCGAGCCCTATTTATCACCTATCTTAATTCTATACCTATTATATAGTCTACTCATCTGATCTGCCCAGAACAAGTCACACAACTCTTGAACTCTATAGCAACTATTATGCTTTAACCTAATACGAATTAATTTATAAAACTTATATAGCTAAATTGGTCACCCTATCATGGGCGTTCTCACGGGGGGGGGAGATATGGGGGATAGATCCCCTGAAGATTCTTTATTTTCTTACATATCAGTGATACACATTTTGTCTACTTTTGGGTGCTTTTGATTACCCTTACGGCTTATCATGTAACAATCTCTTTCATCCCCCCCATTGAAAAATCCTGAGAACGCCTCTACACCCTATAATGTATATATATCTATATTTACAAAGTTAAAACTTATTATTGCAGAAATGGGTATTATTCTATTATAGTCAAATATATATAGTTTTAATTTCTTAAACAATAATATGTCTATTTGGAATCATCATACTTTTTATAAAACATAAAGTGGGTAGTAATGTTAACAATATATAACTATCATAACTATAGTAAATAACAGTAGCAAGTAGGTAAAGTAGCTTATATAATAAGTGGATATTATGTAGATAATATATATCGTGAACGATGATGGTCATCAATAAGCTGAATTTATATACATAAAAGTATACAACATACATGCTTAATGTTTATATACCTATTATACCTACAACATATTAATGTGTGTAGGTATATCGTATATATATATTTGGTATATTGTGTATATAATGATTATGCTTTTACAGGCAAATATATATAATTTTGATTTCTTGTGTGTTTGGAATTATCATAGTACCTATTAGGTATCACTATGGTACCATTAGGTAACACATTAATGTGGGTATAATAAGTAAGGTAGCTGATATTATAGTATTGATTCAATGCATTTAAAGTTAAAAAAAAAACTAACATTTCCGTCTCAACTCTATAATATAATATTCTAAGATACCTATTACCTAGGTAATAATAAATGGAACAGTGGATACCCATAATATATTAATATAATGCTAATATATATATATATAAATTATAAATATCGCCAACAGTATTGGTCATCATACGATCCTTATAAGCTAAAACTGAACTTAAGTTGTTTGTTCAGATCGTATATAATACATTAATACAACAAAATTATTACATTTGCATTCTGCAAAATGTAGAATAATTATTATGATTAGGTATTTATAATTATGATCGTTTGTATTCAATGTTCTCCGATGAATCGGTGTGTTTAGTGTTTACTATGAATGAATAATGACTAGGACACTAGATCGAAATAAACGTGACAGGCTTTTGATCATTTTTATCAATCTAATGTATTTACGATCTACGTATCTATATATAATTATTATTTAGTGCCGTATAATTTCTCTAACAGTGCTTCAGCATGTTGTTTAACTATATAGCTGGCGTCCTGGCTACTTCCCAAACCGGGTTTGGTGTCCTGATCTTTGTAGCTGAATTGGTTTATGGTTATCATTTAGTTTAATTGCAAGTTCTCATTTTAAAAACGTATTTTATTAAAATGATCTAAATAAGTTTAAATTTGTAATAAAATCTACAGCATGGTCTAGTTGATTTCTGTTTTTCACAGTAAGATGTCTGAATATATTTATTTCCACATTCCCCTTCAATGACTACAGTCTACAGACTTAGGTTTGTTAATTAGAGAGATCCTTTATGTAAATATCTAATTTGGATATACATAATATTGTTTAATGTTTCACAATAATCCTTATGCTTTACGAATCAAGATTTGCAAAAATATAGTCGAAATAGTTAATACTGAGGTTTATGAGCGAATAATCGAATTTTACCTATCCAATAACGTGCACAGTAGAAGCAATTATGTATAATTTGGCGAATGCAAGTTCACACGAATTGCATCTATAGAGACAACAACTTTCGAAAGATACAGCAACGTAGCCGTAACCTGCAAGCCATGAAAAAAAAGGATGCCACACATGACACATCATGAAGGAAGCCTCCACTGCAACATAGTTAGATGTACCAGAGCTGTTGAGTCCAAAGCACTTTCACGCCACACGCCACCACATACACAAGTAAATGTGTATGACGTCAATTTAAGAGTATTATTGACTTAATAATCATTTCGAATCAACGAAAAGTAGGCCCGCTACAGCTAAAACTTAAAATTATGTGTTAGCTACAATTGAAATAGAAGATAACCTGTCATCACTTATATAAAAATAAATTATGTAGAGTGTAAACGAAAAATTTTAATATTAGAGTTTCTTGACTTTAAAACCTGTCTAAATGTCTTTGTCTAGATACCTTATATTTTCCACGTTTTGTCAGCATTCAGCTCACGTTTCGTGTTTATTAGACTTTAAAATGCTTTAAAAAACCATAGAGCTACGTAGGCTCAATTTAATAATATATATGCAGATATGTAGGTACTGTTTGTAATATTATGCTCCTAGAGATATATAAAAGTGAAAGGGAACAATTCCCCCTAACCCCTTTCTGTCCATCAAAAAATTAAAAAAACGCTATATTTTATTTAAATATTTATACTGCAAGAAATTAACAATTTATTTCTTTAAATTGTCAATATAATATACATAATGATAAATATTTTTTATTTATTAGATATCAGTTAACCAACAAAGTTCTGTTATATAATTTGTATAATTAATATTTTCCATTTAATATATTATAATATAATATGCTCAAGCTATACTTCACCTTACCAAAATCTTCCTCATTTTTCAATTTTTGTCCAAGACTCGAAACTTTACTTACTCTTTTCATTTCCGAGTTCACAGTTATCTCATGTCTCTTTTATCGACTTTATTAAGTAAAGATCAATTATAATTATCTACACACATTATACATTTACCTCATAATATTATTATTGTTTCATTTTATTATGCAAGATAAGTACATTAGAATTCGATTTTAAATTCTTATATCCTTATAATTGTTGAGCTGTAATAGTTTAACTAATAGCTAATAAAAAAAAAAAAAAAAAAATTATCTTAAATATATTTATTTTATGAACATATACTATATATTAATTATATTAAAATAATAACTAAATTGTATTTATATATTTCAGTTATTGAGCTATTGTAGTTTATGCTAGTACCTATGTACTTTATTTATGAAAATAAATAAATATTATTAATGTAGACATGTAGTTGTATAAAAAAATTTATTTTCCACAGTAAAAATATTATGTTTTTAAATAATTATTTGTTATAGAATATTGTATATTATAAATAGTATTAAAACAGTACCTAATATCAAATATACATTTTTTTTTTAATACCTAGATATTATTGTTTTTTAATTATTTAATACTACTTATATTAAATGATCATATAACGCATCCTTAAGTCTACAAAATGGAAAACAATAAAACTAATTGACTATCTGACGTTCGAAAAAGTTAAGCGAATTCAACAATTCCCTTTAAGTTCTTAAATAATAATACTGCAGACTACTACCAGAATTTATGTTTGGTGAAGTTGAGGGAGGGATAATTAAGACTTTTATCTTTATTAATTTATTTTATTTTTATTTATGTTTTTAATTATCAATAATATCATCATAGACTATTCATGACTTAATATGACTAACATCATATTAATTATTATATTATTATCTATTATCTATAGATTGATTAAAACAAAATTTAATGTTAACCTTAAGTTTTATAGCAATAATTACATATTGACATTTTTGAAATAATACTTAAATACTATATTACTTTCGATTACAATATTTAGATAGATGGTTAAAAAATTTAATAGGTGGAAAATAGGAAGACTGTATCAAGATATAGGTATTAATTAATTAGATGACCATAGTAATAGTAGATCCACAACTGAGTAAGATATTGACTTATGTTAAAGTTTTATAACATTGTATATATTTATTTTATATTTAGGTATAAAAAAGTACAGGTTTGCATTTACATACTATACCTACTGTTACGTATTATTAATATGAATAATAACATAAACGTGTGTTTTGTATACTTTTATTGTCGACAATACAAATCGTAATGAAGTACATTATAATTCTGCTCTGATGATCGATGGACAGTCCCCACTGATCGTAATATGATATTTATGCATACAATTAATATAAATGTGTGTAGTATTAAATAATATAAATGCTGAATATGCAACACCTACCTATTCCTATAGCTTACTATGTAAAATATTATGTGTATACTAGTTTACTACGTCTATAACCATATAGACCATATTATAGTATATACAATACCTACTATATTCGCCTATACGTGATATACGTTATAATACCTATAACCAATAATGATTATGTTATTATAGGCAAATAATATATAGTTTAGATTCCTTAAACAGTAATATATTTGGAATCGTCATATTAACATATTATTACCTCTAATAAAAAATGAAATCGAGTATCTACTATTATATTAAACCAATGCATATACAATTTAAAAAATAACATTTTAGTTAGGTATAATTCCATAACCTACAAAGTAATATAATAAGTTAAAACACATAATATACCTATGACAAATATAAGTATTACATATATAGGTAAAATATGTTGCCAACGTTGGTGGTGATCACAACAAGTTGAAGCTTAACTCACTCATTCGTTTGTGTCGTAAATACTACAATATTATAAAAATTCAAAATAATGCTGCAGAATTGTGATTATCTATCGTTTGCGTACAATGTTATCCAGTGGATTGGTGTGTTCCCTCCTAGTGACTCGACGAAATGGACGCGTCTAGTTTTTAACTTTTACAGAGCTATAATTTTTATCATCCTAACCTTGTTCACGACTCTGATGACGGTCCAAATGTTCGTCACCACCGAACTAACAATATTGGCAAGGACCATAGATATTTGGACCATGTTTTTTTCGGGCCTGTACAAATGGATTTATATGACGGTGTTCAACTGGGAATTTTCCCATCTTAAATTCTCGCTGGCACAATTACAAACACAAGGATCGAAGGCATACGGACGCTCGGCTGATGTGTTTACTGCCGACTATTTAAAACAAACGAAAAAGATCAGCTATTGGTATTTATTCAGCGGTTTTGTGGCGGGTTTTTTTATAATCGTCAGTCCTCTGTTGACTTATTCAAAAGGGTAAAGTGAACAAAATTTTCTTCATTGAATTTAAAAATGTTATTATTTATTTTTTAATTTTGTTTATTTTAGCAATTATTTATTTCTCCGATAACAGTATAGACTAGGTAAGATTCCTCCCGGGGCAGCAATTGGGTGGTTGCATTTAAAAACTGCCCCTTTTGGATTTCGAATCTAGAAGAGTCAATAGAAAAATAATAAACATATTATCGATTCATTGTATATAGCGAAATACTGCACATTATATTTAATTTGCAGCAAACCAATAAATAATAATAGGTATATTATAAATGACAACACTTTTACCATAGGTATTAATAATAAGTTAGGAAGTATTCAAAGAATTCAATCTCTGTCTCTAAAGTTTCAGTTAGTAATCTACAGGGAAAAATTGATTAATTTCCGATACTGATATTTGTTCCTCCTAATGGCAAAAATCCACTTCTAAATTAAACTACGGGAGGAATACTAGTCAGTTTGTGTTATTAGTTTATATTATATTTAAGCGATCGACGAAATATTTTTATACAATTATTCTAATAATTACCTATTGACTATATCTGTATGTATTATAGTGATCGGTCCAATTTTCAATACTACAACGATCCAAAAAGTTACCCTTTGAGCTGTTGGATACCATTTACATTAAACGAAAATTGGATGTTTTTAACAATTTTTATCTGCCATTCTATTGCGTTGGCATTAATTGTGCTTGTGTATTTGGGAATTGATACATATTTTTTTGGAGCAATTTATGCTGTTGGCGGTCAAATCGAATTACTAAACACATCTCTAAATAATAACGAAAACAATTTAGCACAATGTAAGTATTAAACTATTATATTAAATTATTACAAACTGTCTAAAATTTCCGAAATTATAGAAAATGTCGCAAGAAAATGTATATGAACGACTTTGTATTAAAATTTCAAGACTTTTTACTTAAAAGTTAAAATTTTCAAATTTTTATGGGTGAATTATAGGTAGCTATCAAAATGTTTTTTTAAAAATTATACAACGTTTAGAAAATATCATTATAACTATTTATAGTTAAAATTGCATTCTATAATCGTTTTTAAATTACAATAGCAAAAAAAATAACTGTAGTCAGTTTTGTTAAAAATTGGCTCAGCATTTTTACTGGTGATTAGTGACTGAAAAGTTATAAATACTTTAATCATCTTAAAAATATTAAAAAAAAAAATTTGTTGATAATTATTTTTATTTTATGTCTCATAATTATCCATATTACACAAACTTTGGTAAAGCATAAAAAAGTCTTAATTCACTTTTAAATTCGTTACCTACTATTTTGTAAAATCTTTCAGATAAATATCGAATTGAACAGCTTTAAAATGTATTTAATAGTGGCTTATATTTCACTAATATTACTTAATGTTTACTAGGTAGCAAATTTTTTTTTAAGATTATTATGAAATTAAACTACTACTGATATCAGTGATATCACCATGACAAACTCACAATTTCAAATATCACTAATTACGAAAAAAACTAAACCCTTTTGATAAAATAGTCAAAATAATTTCTAATTATAATAAATACCTACCTATAGTTATTTATAGTCATAACATTAACTGGATATAGGCACTTTCTTTTTTGAATAATGCTTATGCAATATCTAATAAAGTAATAAATAATTTAATTGATCAATGTAATGAATATTCCATTTAATTTATCAATAATTAATATGAATCATCAATAATCTTAAATATAGTTGTAAAATTGACGGACCTGCGCGGTGACGTATTATCCGCGGATGTCCGCCTAAAATTTGTGACATAGATAAGCTTTTTAGTTTTCACAGTTGAAAATGTTTCCTGTACGAACCAGACTTCTGTTTATACTGAAAAACAAAAAATGCGATGCTACTCGACACTCCGAGAATGTGTTAAACATCACATCCTAGTCCTTGAGTGAGTATTCTATTTAAATATGTAAATTTCAATATTTTGCATAAAATTGTATAACTTTGTAGCTACAATATGACTATATTATAAATTATAATATGTAGATTTATTTTGATTTATTAGTAGGAACCAATATTTAAACTATTTACAGGTATGACCATATTTTAGTTATTTGTTTGTTTTGCAGTTATATAAAAAATATACGTAAACTGTTTAGCACACTCATACTAGTGGATTATGTACATGGAATAACCTCAGTGACATTTGCATTATTTCAGTTAACGGTATATTAACTTTTTTTTCTGTAAACTATTAAGCAGATGGTTATAATTTTCAAATCATCATATATGTTTGAAAGATAAGGGTCTATATATATTATCTGATTATCACGGACTTTATATTATCCATCAAACAAAAGTTAAATAAAATAACTCAAAATGACTTATTGTTCAAATTTTATAATTTAAAATTTATAAAAAAAACCACCTCAAAAAGTTGTGATATCATTTTATAGGTAGCTATGTATTTAAACTATATAGGAATAGATATATTATTATCATTTATGTTAAAATTCACTGCTAATAAATTGAACGTAGCTGGTGACTTTAAAAATATAACACTTAATTAGTATCACTCAATTTCAAAAATAACACGTATACTCAATACGAAATAAATTCTCATGAGTTTTAAATAATGTCACCAGCTAAGTTCAATTTATTAGCAGTGAATTTTAACATAAATGATAATAATATATCTATTCCTATATAGTTTAAATACATAGCTATAAAATGATATCACAACTTTTTGAGGTGGTTTTTTTTTATATTGAGCGTTTTTTTACACGGGGTTTGGCGTAGTGTTTTTGTTGGGATAAACCTGTTATGATAACTTTTAAATATAATTTATTACAAATTATACATTTTAGTCATAAAGATGTGTTTTAATTATAATATACATTTATAATTATCCTAAAATGACTAAATTAAACTTATTTAAAATTATTTTCCTTTTTCTGCATTTCAATTGGTGTTTTAAACCTATAATACCTACCTAACTAAAAAATTTGATCTATTTAAAAACTACCCTATTTAAATTATTATTAACTATTAATTATTATTTAATATGTAGGAATAAAATTATATAGTTTTATCACGTACCTATTTTATATTTATTTTAGATTAGTGCTAGTGTAATCGAAACAATCAGTGTAATATGTTTCATTTTTGTGAGTGTTTGGCATCAATATCTCAACAACTTTTTTGGTGAATTCATTATACAAAAAGTACAGATAAACCTATAAACTTACCTAAATAATGTAATTTTACAGTTATTTATGTTAATTTACAGCAATTAAGTGTTTGTACGGCATTGTATAACGTTCCGTGGTGGCGATGCGATAAAAGAGTACGACAATTACTGACATTAATGATTTTAAGATCTATAAAACCAACTTTAATCACAGGATATTACATGTACAAATTAAGTTATGAGTCATTCATTTCAGTAAGATGATTTTTATTTAATATTCCACATTTTCATTATATGTAAATAATATAGGTACCTACCTACCTTAATAAAGTATACATAAAAGATAAAGCACAATAAGTATATGTATAGGCATATAATAGCCATAATGGTACTACTAAGTTTTCGCTATCTGATTATAGCTATTTATCTGATTTATACCTATCTTTGTCATTTTTTTCAGTTTGTAAAAGCGCTATACACTTACTATATGGTATTAAGGCGAGTCAATACCAAGACATAAACATATAAAGCCGGGAATCTAATCAAAAAACATATAATTGTTTATCTAAATAAGATATTTTTGGACATGCGTAGTGCAAGCTTATTACCTATATTAGCAACAATTGTATAATAACATATCACATCATCAGTGGCATCACGAACATTTTCTTCACAGGGGAAAATTTTGACGTTAACCAACCAATAAAAAACCTGCCAATATACGTATACCTATATATTAAATATTAAAAATAATACATTATAATGATACAGTTAAATACAAAAATATTGTAACCATCTAACAAAATTACTCATCCGCCAAAAATTGTTTGAGGCAATTGCAGTGAATTGCTCTAAAAAATAAGCTCGTGACGCCACATCAGTACTTCACAGCATTTAATCATTAATACAGTAATAGGTACTCATATTACCTATATTGGCTCTTATTATTTTATAGTTGAATAATTTACACACTTAAATCTTAAGTTTAGATTTAACTATAAAATAAGAAAATATAAAATATTTGAAAAAATTAATATTGTGAATTCTTAAAATTATAATATTTGTACCTATATATTATGTACCTAGTATACATGAAATGTGATAATTACTATAATCAGTGGCATGGTGTGGAATCATTAGTGATGTAACGTGTAACTGTGTACCTAAGCAATAATCGTACAATAAAATTGGTACAATACTACATTTAGATAAAACATCATAATAATATACCTTATACCTATTAAATATTAATAATATATATATATTATTTTCGTTTTTTTAGAGTCCATATAGTCTATATAATCAAGAATAAAGACTTTTAATAAATATACAATTATAGAATTACTATAGCTGACCCGGCAATGCTTCGCTATTGCAATATTTCTCAGATACCTATTAAATTGATATTTATTTTCTGTATGTTTCTGGATGTCTTTTTATTTTAGACCACTTTTAGTCACGTTTTCGTGGTAAAGTAGCTATATAAATTTATCTTTGCCAAATACTTAAAAAATTTCTTTGTAAACAACGTTATCAACTTTTTCTGGATCGTTTGCAAAAATATACAAATTCAATTTGGATGTCACACGTGACAGTGCGACGTATAGTTGAATGTGAGAAAAACATTGAACGCTTAGGTTAATTCCACCAACGTTGAGTGTTTGTCCCTGTGCTTTATTTATTGTCATAGCAAATGCTATTTAACGGGAAATTGAATACTTTTAAAGTTAAAAGGTAAATCTGAGGGTATAATTGGTATTCTTGGTATTAAAACAGTTTAATAATATAATATTATATCATCTAATTTTACTTTGCCATTAGAGCAACATATGGTTTTGCATTCGTCTTTCCATCTCAGAGCAGAACAAAACTGGCTAACTATTGTAGGATTTCCTATAAAAACTGATGGGTTATTTTTGTAATCCACCGTTAACTCATAGTTAGGTTAGGTATAATAGCAGAATAATCTTTTCTCGACCATGAACCTCTGTCATCATTATTTGATTGTCGTTCTCTACGTACTACATGCATTATTTTGGTATCATTCTGAGATCGATCAATGTTTAACTTTCGTCTAGGCATTTTAAAAATTAAATTAAAAAAAGCCAACAATCAACATTTAATAAAATAACCATGACAAAATGGATAGGTATCTATTATAATACTACTACGTGATGTGATATTTTTTAAATTTTTATCATTTAGTTTATTTTGTGCTAGACAGATTGCGCCACTGTTGTATTTTTCATATCACTATTTCCTACATTTCTGATGGATTTTTCTACAATTTTCTTTCATACAAATCTTGTTCTGACAATTACAAACACAATAAAAAAAGAATCAGCCCAATCGGTGCAGTAGTTTATCCCGAACAGAAAAAAACGACTTCATTTTATATAGTAGTATAGATATAGATATAGATTAGAAAAAATAAACTGTAGTAGAATGCAGAAAATTATAATGATTTAATAATCTACCGTCCTATATAGTATTACTAAAAAGGACAGACTTTTAGGTTTTAACTGTTATTGCAGTTAAAGAAAAAAAATTATAAAAAATGGATCCTCTAGGGTCGTGTATTTCACGTTGTGATCTGTAAGTCATATTTTAATTATGTTATACTTACTATGATTTCGTAATTTATCATCTGCTAAAAAGATCTTAGACGATTCAAAAGATGTTACCTGGAAATTGAATCTAGAGTCTAGAATACTATATCTGTAGAGATGAGTCACTTACCACTATAATTATACCAGTTGAAAATTAAATTTAAAAAAAAAATGATTAAATAACAATTATTTTAATTTAATTTTTTTTTATAATTTATTTGTAGAACTTTAGTCTTAAACAACTATACTAAATACTAATTTAGTTCAATGTAATATGCGAGTCTATTAAAAGCATTTAACATATATCTTTTTAGTTTTTAGGTTGTTGAGACTATTTTACCAATTCCTCTCAATCCGTTCTTTTTTGCCGATGCTACTCTTTATGGTACATCTAGTTGGAATAGTTGCATATTATACATCTTTTTCGCTTCGTTATTCAAACAGTTTTCCCAGTGACTTCGTACTAGCTGTTTAACTACAAACTATTGAACCTATTTTCGCTGCTTCTAATTTTTAATCTCTCTTGCAAGTCATTAACTTTCTCTCTCTTCCTTACTTTGTGCCGCCAAAGCCCTGACCAATGTCATCGACGAAGGGGATGGAGTGCCTGCGGACGTCAGCTGCTCATCGTACGCGCACACAAGACGTGACACAACAACACAAACACGTCGCGACGCGTTTTTCATGCTGTCGCCAATCAGTCTCTTCTCGGTTTTTGTTTATGTTGTGTCGTACGATACTACGATAGTACTGACTTCTGGCTCGCCTCGCAGGTCACCTACCGCTGGATCCACATCCACGGTATACTTCCACCAACTTTGAATAAAATAACACGTATGAAAATGTTATTGTTTTGACTAGGGTTAGGTAATTAGGTTATTAGTTATACTAATGTGGATTTATTACCTATTTATTATATATTTTGTGTATCACTATCTACTTTATTCAATATATTTGAGTAGTTAACAATGCAAAATTTAATGTATTTTAATATTAAAATATCAATTTATCATGCAATACAGTTATGAAGGTATTTTAATGATGGTATCTTAACTTTTAACTTTAAAGGTACCCATGTTCTGAGACAAAATGTTAGTTGTCCTCAGAAATATCTGGTCATAATTGTATTATTTTATTAACTTTCCAATGGGTGCTATTGTATAATTACAATGTAGAATTTAATACTTTATTTTGATTTGTAGTTGTCATTAGATAGTAATCTATTATACATTCCTTATCTTCACTATATTATTATGAATTTATATATTTTTTTAATTCATATAAATAATCTTTAGCTTTTAGGTTGTCAACTCTATTTACTAACGGTTTTAAGATATAAAAATTAAAAATATATATAGCTTAATCATAAAAACATTATTTTAATATTAAATAACAGATACTTCAATTGAATACATAAGTGGTTACATAACACATAACATATATGACCAAGTCAAATTGTAGTCCAAATTTTCATATGCTTACAGTTTAAACAATTTAATTGATTAGCATCTGAACATCGTTTAATGACTGGACAGCTACCACAAGGCAAAAAGCTCACAGCAATTCGGTTCAATAAAGTTTTAGTGGAACGATACTCTATTTTTCCTTCAGAATTTACACGCTTTGCAGCTAGACCATCATACACTAATAGGTCAAGTATGGATATTATATCCTCCACGGTGAGTCTCACTTTGCTGATACCAGTTTTCGATATAAATTCTAGTACACGATCAGCAGTTGCATATGACGTGTTATACTTAACTAATGGACTGCGTATAGTGGTATTCTTTAAGGCTTTTGACTTTTTTGCTTCCAAGAACTTGTAGCTGTGTTTAGTGAGTATCTCAATAAACTCAGACTCAAATTCTTGATTGGAGTACCATGCACCGCCTGTAATAGAACTGTCAGGTTCCAGGTCAAATAACATGTATACAATTTTCCTGCTAGCGGCCACTGACTTGACGGCTTTTATGGCTTTTTTTGTTTCCAGTGACTTGAGAATCTTCTTGAGTCGTGGCAGTCCCAAATTGGATTTAATGCGTACATCCCGTATCCATATGCCCTTTCTACCCGAATCACGTATCAAATTAAACACGACCAGCTCCTCAGTGTTGGCATCCCCCGGTGTAGAAGTTGTCGGCCCTTTATACTTGTACCTAAGAGTGTCTTTTACCTTGTGCAATGTGATTGCGTTGGACGTGATCAACTTGTTGACCACGTCTACGCGTTCCTCGATTGTTAATACGGGACATGCTCGGATAAGATCCTCGTCGGATACACCTTTGTTGCCGGAGTTCTTGATAATTTCGAGAACGCGCTGCTCAGCGGTTTCCGATTCCCGAGCTTTTTTGGCCGCCGGAGCAACATCGGTCAGGTTGTCACTGTGACCACGTTTAATGGCTGTCGACATCACTAAGTCACTACATAAGAGAGTAAGAGACGCAAACGGCCGACGGGATACGAACAAAACGTGTTGAAAACAATTAAATTCAAATGTTGTTGATTGCTTATGATAATTGATAAGCCTAACACTTATCACGAGGCCGAACTGTACCCATCACGTCTGTCACTGCCAACCACGATTAAAGATATATCTTTAATCGTGCTGCCAACTATTAGATCTTTGTCAGTGTAACCAACGAACAAAAACAAACTTTTAAAGAATGTTGATAAGATAATGTTGAGGTTATGTTCCATGGTAAATAATTTTGAAAATCATCTAAAACAAATTTATGATATCGAATATTGTTCATTGTTGTTAAAACTTAAAAGTAATTTAATTTTTTTACATTTAAGAATCTAACTAATCAATTAAATAAGTTAAAAATGTCTCGAGGAACTAGTGCCGGTTTTGATAGACACATAACTATATTTTCTCCAGAAGGAAGGCTTTATCAAGTTGGTAAGTCGAAAGTACAAATGAAAATATATTTGTATGATCAAACAAACTAATAATTTTTATAATTCCTTTTAGAGTATGCCATCAAAGCAATATTACAAGGTGGGCTTACATCAGTGGCAATTAAAGGAGTTGATGTTGCAGTAGTAGCTACTCAGCGAAAAGTACCAGTAAGTATTTATTACTATTAATTAAATATATCTGTACTAAAAGAACTGTTAAAATAACATTAAAGTACACCTTTAAGCATAAGCAAAGATGAAATATAATTTTACTATACTAATATTTATTATTGCATTAATTTAAGTGCTTTAAAATCTGCAGGAACAGTAACTCCCGGCTTTTATATCTCAAATTAAACCTAATCATAATAAATAATTCATGTATATTTAAATATTTTTATTCAAAAAATAGATGATGCTAAAAGAGTTTATTTATGTATGATTATATCATTAACTCAAATTACAAACTTAACATTTGGATTGTATTTGGACTACTTTGAATTACTGTCTAATATGAATCAATAAACCATAAAGTTTTCTATAAGTTGCTATATAATTGTCCTATAATGAACTTAATTTTTTTCCCTTATGTTATATATCCATAAAGACCATTTTCAGTGACATATTTTTTCACCCTATAATACAAATCATAAATTTCATTACTTTAAATACAATTCTACTAATAATATAATGACTTGTTGACATAGTTATAATTGTTCATCTAAATAATGATTTCCAACAATTTAAATCTTAATGATCAAGATCTGCACTAAACTACTTACAGTCCAAAATCTAAATTTTATTTGTATCTTATATTCAGAACTAAATTTAGTTTAATAATATCATACATTTTATAAGTTAATACTTAATAGGCAGGTCCAAATTGGGCCGCTGAGTTACCAAGCAAGACTTGATGGGACGGTGAAAATGTTTGGGGGCCGGTGTTCACTACTCAATAATGGAGCTTATGAATATAAATTTATGCATTACAAAGAAAAAAATAATAATTTGTTGATAAATGATAAGAGTTAATTTGTCTATTTCAAGAAAAGTTAGAATTATTTCTTTTAATGCCTATAGAAAGAGATATTTTAAATAATGTCAGTAACACTTCCATTATGGACATAATTTGTTAAAAAAGCAACACTATGAAAATTTGTTCTCATTATTATAAAATAAACAATGTGAAAAAAAAATATTTATTTTAAATATTATTTAGCAATTTTATATTACCTTTTTTTTTCAAATAATAAGAATTAAGATACCAATAATATAATTTTTAGTTTTGCGAGCAATTATTTCTCTTCGATCAATTGTCGTTTGTTAGCAGTTGTTTTTCAATCAATAGTTATCAAGCAATCGACAGGATATCTAAATAATTAACACATTTTAAAACTGCAACATTAAGCAAGAAAATAAAAGAGAAAGGGGATGGACCACCCTTCCAAGCCCCCTAGATATGTATTTGATTTAAATATAATTTTATAGTTTTAGATTCTGAACGAAGTGAAGAATGTATTGATTTTACAATGATGTGTGTTTTTTGTTTTGTTTTGTTTTTGTTTTTGTGTGTATTCAGGTCATTAAAACATAAACCACCTTTTTCACCAACCACTAGAAATTATATCCTAGGCTGACAAATCATCTTCGTTCAGAATCGTTTTTGTATACAATAACTATCATTGGATTCAAATTTAACACTCCTTTAATATATAATAATGATCCATACGGCACTTAATGTACAGCAATATGGTACTCACTTGCCCGCTTTTTAAGTATTTGGGGTTGATGAAGGCTGCTTTAGTTGTTATTCTCAGGGCCGCTTTTTCCTTCCAATCTGGCCCTGTTAATATTTAATTAATATTGAAATGTTTTATAATTTTAATTGTAGATAAGTACCTTAAAAACTTCTTCATTACTGTTTGGTTGATTTTTTTCTTTTATTTAAGGACAAATTAATTGATCCCAAAACTGTAACTCATTTGTTCCGGATTACAAAAAATATTGGATGTGTTATGACTGGAATGACAGGTGAATAAGAAATTAATTTTACTCTAATTTTTATGTGCAATATTTTAATCTTTCAAAATTACAAATATGAATATAATATATATTATATTATAGTATAAAATTATTTTTATTATTTTAGCTGATGGTCATTCACAAGTGTACAGAGCTAGAGCTGAAGCGTGTGAATATAAGTACAAAAATGGTTTCGAAATGCCTGTGGAAACATTATGTAGTCGTATGGCTGATATTTCTCAAGTATACACACAAAATGCTGAAATGAGACCCCTTGGATGCAGTTAGTAAAAAATTAAAAATATTAAAAAAAGATAAGATAAAATATGTGAAACTATACACTATTAAAATTATTTTGTATTAATTTCAAGGTATGATATTAATTGGTACCGATGATAGAAAAGGACCTATGGTGTATAAGACAGATCCTGCAGGATATTATTGTTCATTCCATGCTATTGCTGTTGGAACCAAACAAACAGAAGCAAATACTTATTTAGAAAAAAAATTGAAAAAAAAGAAGGAATATTCAAAAGATGAGGCTATTGAAGTATTTAATTTTTTAATTACTTCCTAAAAATATTTAAAATTTGTTACATCTCCCTAACAACTGTTTTTAATACATTTTAGTTGGCCATATCATGTTTGTCACATGTTCTAGCTGTCGATTTTAAACCTAGTGATATTGAAGTTGGTATTGTAACAACTGAGAACAAGGAGTTTGTGTAAGTTTTAAAAATCTATTAATTTTTTACACCTTTAAATATAGTAACTTAAAAATTTACTGTTGGATATTTTGATGTACATATCCAATTATTGCCCATCATAACTTTTAAGTAATTAACTGTAGTAACAGATGTATTTTATTATTTTTAAGGAAATATCATACTTGCATGGTTGCACGTATTGATGCATGGGTCTGTATAACAGTACAGACCCATATTGTTGCTAATTTCTTGTTCAGAATAATATATAAAATAAATATATATTTTTGTTTATTTACTGGCCAATTTAAACCAATATTAAAAATAACTCAGTAAACTGGTTTCTTCTGAATGTTAATTTGCTGAAGTATGCATTATTAAGACACCATACATGTATGTGTGTTCAATGTATTGAATAAAATGCATGTTTTAAGGAACCACAATATTCAATATTATAATATTTAGTTGGTACAATCACCTTACTTATACATAACATACTAAAGTGGTATTATCTGTGTTCATTGATTTTTATGATATTCTAATTTTTGGGAAAGTTGTGAGGGTATAAACTATTAATACTTAAAAATACTACTGAAATTACTGAATGGGTATTTTAGTAAATTATGCATTAGTAAATGGAGATAACATGTAGTTATATCCTCTTCATTTTATTGGTGTAGATTTTAATATATATACATATATTATATATTATTATTATTTTTTTTTTATTAGGGTTTTAAGCGAACAAGAAGTTGATCGTCATTTAACTCAAATTGCTCAAAGAGATTAAGCAAGTTCATAAAAAAAAAAAAACTGGAAGTATAATAATATTGTATTCTTTATCATGTAATACTTTAAAATAAATAATAACAATAAAATAATTCATGATTTTTTATGGTGAATGTTTTCCTTTCTAATAGATAAACGTGTTTTTTTTAAAAAAATTTTATTTTCAATAAAATTATTTATATTTATGATTATAAATGTTCATTTTTGTATACTGGCTTTATATAATCAACCAAGCAATTTTCTTGTATATAAATAACATTCTGCTTTGATTGTTAGTGTGTGTTATTTTCTAAACCTATAAACTATTAAAATAAAAACTTTTAAATTATCTGAGACTCACAGTTAATATAATTTTTAAGTTTTAAGTAAAAATTTAATAAGATGGCATCAGAAAGAGACTCGGAAAGCAATGACAGATCTAGTACTCGTTCTGGAATGAGTCGTCAATCATCAATGCTCGGAAATACGACTGAAAAAGTTGTATGTGTTGCAAATGATGATTCAATCAATATTGAATTTGTGTATTATACTGCAATGTTAAAGAAGTTTGCACCCAATTTAAGCAAAGAAAAAGACAAAGAGAAGGTAATACCTTGGATTAGAAAACTATATGCTGCAGAATATGCTACTGAGTTCTTTAAAATTAAACGCAACAGATATCTTTTCAACATGATTTTATCTATTCTTAATGATGAAATGTATGGAGTATTCAAGTCAATTCCTCCTATTGGCCCTTTAAAATCACCCGAAAGTTTTACTATACCTACTATTCCATTGGCTACATGGGAAGTTGATAACATGTGGGAAGAAATGTTAAAAGATGAAGAAAATGGCCCATCTGTTTGTAGTATACACGATAAATGTCCTGAAGAAGAAGAAGAGGATGGTGAGGACAATGAGTCAGTTATTGATACAACAAACATGTCTGTAGACGATAGGGACCGGTTCCCTGAAGATCCAAATTTCAAAAGAGATGGTCCAAAAACTAATAAGAATAAAAAAGCTCTATTTAGTTCATTACTCGATTGGGAATTTCAGTATCTACTACATATTGCTCGACCTTATGCCGCTCTTATGACAACCGTACAAGATAAGACCAGAGTAGCAAAATGGTTACAGAAGTTGTGTGGTGTACGTATGGATATTGCGTGTACACAGATGAAGGGTGTACGAAATGATTACATGATGGCACTACTGGGCTATTTGTATGACTTGCGACTAACTGGACCATTTGAACACCCTCCACCTGACGGCCCATTAGAAAATTTAGGGAATGCCATGGAAAAAATAAAAGACGAATATCCGTTAACTGTTCCCACACAGAATGATGTTAACGAGTTTTTGTCTGACCAACCAACGCCAGCTGAAGGCGGTGCCTTTTGTTATATCGCCATTAGTGGCGATTTACAAGCTACAAATTTGATAAAATCAAAACCAGTGCAAACAAAAGACTGTCAAAAATAATACGACAAGTATAATAAAAATAATTCTAAGATCATAAACATATTGAATTAAATATACAACGATTGTTAAAACAGTGTTTTTTTTTTATTTATAACGGTTTGTGATAAATTTATAAATTTTAGTAAATTGAGATACAATTATACATGTCTATGAAGCACAATATCAACTGTCTTGAGTATCTAAATATTTTATATAATTAATTACTTAACATTTGGTTTTTGGAAAGAAACAAATATTTCATCTTTTTTAATATTATGCACAGTGTGTGGCAATCAGGTACAATGTCAAGATGATTTAAATACAATACTAAAATAATAAAACTTGTTACCTAATTTTGTTTTATTTTTTTTTTTTTTTTTAACAAATATTAACAAGACAACATTAACACAGAATTTAATTTAAAACATACATGGAATTTATTTATTTGTCCTACAATTTTATTTTTAATTAAATTGAGTAGGCCAAATTGCACCTAAATATTAAATCAGATATTATTTGTTACATTAATATAATGGATTTGAGTAAGGTTTAAACACCTAATAACTTTTTAGCAGCATCCACAATATTATTTATTTGTGGCAATGCAGCAATTTCTAATGATTTGGTATATGGCATTGGAACATCTGCACCTGTTACTCTGATAACTGGTGCATCTAAGTGATAGAAAGCCTCACCTGAAATTAATAAATAATATTTTCAAATTAATTCAAAAAAATATAAATTTAATATTTGTGGTCTTAAATCTTACTCTCCATAATTTGAGCAGATATCTCTGATCCAATACCAGCATATGGCCATCCTTGTTCTATAGATATAATATGATTTGTTCGAACCACAGATTGTATGATTGTATTAATATCAAGTGGTCTCAATGATCGTAAATTTATAACTTCTGCTTCAATACCAACTGAAGATAACTCTTTTGCTGCATCCAAAGCTAATTCAACACCTTTAGAATGTGCTACGAATGTAATATGGTCACCTAAATAAATAATCAATAAAAAGTAAAAAATTATTAATTCTATGTAAAAAAATAATGCTTTAAGTCTTACCCTTTCTTTCAATTTTTGCTTTCCCAATAGGTAGTACAAAATCTTTTTCCAATACTTCATCTGTTATAGGATATTGATTACCATATAATAATTCATTCTCTAAGAACACAACAGGATCTGGATCTCTTATTGCTGCTTTTAACAATCCTCTAGCATCCTCAGAACTGTACGGAGAGATAACCTAAAATTAGTAATTACAAATATTTATAGTTATGTTAAGTTATATTATGTATATAAATACTACTTAATCATGTAAATAAATAATTATTTAAGAGGACGTCGAACGTGTATTTTGAACGTATAAAACAAATCTCGGCTCTATGCACACAACACAATGCACAGATACCAAAGAAACATGGTTTTAACTCCAATAGAAAGATCATGACTTATACTATGCTTTCTTGATAGGTTTGTTAAAAAAAATATTTTGGTTTATTTTATACATGAAGGGAAAAAATAAAAAACTGACATTTTTAATCTTGAATATTGGTTGATATATTAAATTGATTAAAAAATTTCTTCGAGTAGGCATAGTTTAATATTTCTCCTTTCAACAGAGTTCATCATATTCCTTCTAAGTAATTTATTGAAGGCGCTGTAACTATAGAGCGAATGATACTTCATATTGCATAAACACATTTTGTCTACATCACACGTGTGTAAGACGGAGACAACACATGCCGGTACGACATCCTCTTAAGCAAATGGGTATTAATTTACTTTTAAACCTGGACATTGACTGTACCAAGCTCCAAAACATTGAGAATGTTGAGCAGCCACACCAGCTGCTGCTCCATTTGGTCCTCTAAACACAATTGGTACATTAACCTAAAATTACAAATATTTATAGATATATAGAATATTTTTAAGATTATTATATTTCAGGTAAGTACATAATTTATGATATTAAATAAAAATTGTAAATATAAATGGCTATTCATTTTTTTTTTTTTTATATAAACAAGCTCCATTACAAAAAAAAAAAGATTTTGCTTTAAATGTGTTTTACCTACATTGGGAGTGCAACACCATATTAAAATATTTAGTAATTTTTAAAAATACAAAATTATTAATTATATTACCATGCCAGCAGACATATAGAAAGTTTTTGCAGCAGAATTAATAACATGGTCAATAGCTTGCAATGAAAAGTTGAATGTCATGAACTCACAGATTGGTCTTAATCCAGCCTAAAACAATATAAGAAGTAGATAAAGTAAAAATAATTGTCTATATTAAATATATAATCAATAATAATACATTTTTAAAGTTGAAAGTATGATACTTAAATAAAATCTAATACCATTGCTGCGCCAACAGCGATTCCAGCAAATCCTATTTCTGTGATTGGAGTATCAATCACACGTTTTTCACCATACTTTTTGTACAATCCCCTAGAAACTTTATAAGCACCGTCGTACATAGCTACTTCTTCACCTAATATGAAAACCCTTTCATCACGTTCCATTTCATCATCCATAGCTGAATTCAGTGCATCTCGAACAGTCATCTAAACATGATCATTAAAAACATTATCAATAAAAATTACTTTAATTGATTATAATATAGACCTTAGTTTACCTGTTTATTTGCTAATACACGAGTTGTGGATAGTGATCTTTTAAGTATTTTGACAGTACTCTGTAATATAAAAATAATTTTACAAAATATTCTGCTAGATATGCAATAGAATTAACATGGATGAAGTAATACATAATAATAGATATTAATGAGCCTAATAAATCAACTGGTGCCTGTTTTTTTAATTAGATGATTTTAATAAAGAATTAAAAAGTGACAGACAGGATAGGCGGTATAGCCCATCAAAGATTTAAATCTATTTAATCTACGAACTAAGTAGTATTCAGGGTGTGACATGTTGAGTGAAAAAAAATTGTAGTTACCGTTAAGACCGAAGACGTGTTAAAAGAAATTGAAAACGCCATGTTTAGTATACTGAGTACAAGAGTATATTATTTACAATTGTACGGCACAACCGGGCGAAGACGACCTATGTTACCGAAGAAAATTGAAACTTCACCTTGGTGGGCGACTCGAATGATTTCGTGAAGGGCAAGGGTTAAATTTTTATTCCACTTATAAGGATAAGAAAAATATTAATCACACGCCAATATCATATTTATACTAAATTATATGATAAGTGGTTAGCACATACCGTGTAACTGAATAACTTAGCGGTATCCAAAGACGCTATAAGTAGTTGAGGTTATGTTGGATTTTCGATTTTTTTTTTTACATCTCCGTCATCGAACGTGGACCAATCAGAACGAGACAAGTGATTGGTAGCTGACCAATAACAATAGCCCACATGTCTGTATAACTGTATATATATGAAACGAAGGTACCAATTCGCCAGTTTTCCGGTGGTTTTTACTTATTCTCTGAAGTGTCGTGTTTGTGTTCGGTTATATATTCGTTCTGACTACTCGCCTTCGTAGTTCGTCATCATAGTTGATATTCGCCGGGTCCTGTTCAATTTAATATACAATTAAACTTTTATTGTTTTAAACCTTCCGTTGTAAATCTATTCAATTTGTGATCATTATTTGGTATATATAATTTATTTGCAATTAAAGATCTTATTCCAATAACGAAATTAACTTTGTTAAAACTATCTGGAATAGTGAATATTAACCATTAAAATTTTTTTATTTTACAGAAATCAAAACCTGGGTATGGACCACCGAAAGTCCATTTGTGCTTTTTGGGCACTGTTATTTTTAGTTAGCCCTATTGTGTCTAAGGAAGGAACAAAATCTAAAGAAGAACTTGGTACAGTCATTGGAATTGATTTAGGCACAACATATTCATGGTAATTATAATTCATTAATTTGTTTACTTATGTAACGTATAAATAAACTGCAAATAAAAACCGTTATAATCCCATAATTATATTCACATTTTGTTGCTTTCTAATTCTGGAAATAAACACTTATTATACACTACTTGTAAACCATATGTTAGGGTTAATAAATAAAAGTATAGTGAATAGTAATTATGATTTTGTTACACGTAATTAATTATCAATTTATTAATTACCATCTAAATGCCTATATGTTTTTGAATGAATATATCAGGTTAGGTTCCTATTTGAATGATTTTGAATAGGTACTTAACCTGGAATAAACCTATGACATCATCAAAAATATTGTACAGGTGGCGCATTATAGAAACGTTAAATTGAATTATTTTTTTCATTTATTATTATATATAAGATTCTTTTGATGGCCTAAGTTTATTTTCATGATTCAAAATTTAAATTAAAAATATATTAGCTTTAATGTTTGAAATTATATAATGCTTCTTTAATTAACCTAATTACCCATAACAAGGTATCTTTGGAATTGAATATCATTAAAATTGTTAATATCATTTTTTTATTTATTCTTGGTATTATTTGAGTATGCAAATATAATTGAGTTTATTTTAATTATTTTATTTATTTAATTAATTTTATGAATTGCACTTCAAAAAATACTTTTATTTATATTAAGGTTAACTTTTTAAATGCCAATATAATTTTAATCTTTGTAATTAAAACAGTAACATTACATTTACTGTCTATTTTTAGTGTTGGAGTATATAAAAACGGACGAGTAGAAATAATAGCCAATGATCAAGGTAACAGAATTACACCATCATATGTTGCATTCACCAAAGAAGGAGAACGTCTTATTGGGGATGCAGCTAAAAATCAGCTTACTACAAATCCTGAGAATACAGTATTTGATGCTAAGCGATTAATTGGTCGTGATTGGTCTGATGTCAATGTTCAACATGATGTTAAATTCTTCCCCTTCAAGGTAAATTATCATATTATTATAAATTTTAAATAATTTTATATTCATACTTTGTATTTATATTGTTTTAGGTGGTTGAAAAAAATACTAAGCCTCACATTGAAGTTGAAACTAGTGAAGGTACATCCAAAGTGTTTGCGCCTGAAGAAATTTCTGCTATGGTATTAGCTAAGATGAAGGAAACTGCTGAAGCATACTTAGGCAAAACTGTAACCCATGCAGTCGTCACTGTACCCGCTTATTTCAATGATGGTCAACGTCAAGCTACTAAAGATGCAGGAGCTATTGCTGGTCTTACAGTCATGAGAATCATTAATGAGCCAACAGCTGCAGCTATAGCATATGGTTTAGATAAAAGAGAAGGAGAAAAAAATGTTCTTGTATTTGATTTGGGTGGTGGTACCTTTGATGTATCATTGTTGACAATTGATAATGGTGTCTTTGAAGTAGTATCAACAAATGGAGATACTCATTTAGGTGGAG
>VUJU01000213.1:0-93619 GCA_009835225.1 Aphis craccivora
CACTCCTACATTAAAGAGCAACACTTCTCTTTTATTTGTATTGTTTAACACTTGGTCAGTTTCTGAATTATATATATGTCAACTACAAACAATTTCTTGTTACCATATTATAACGCTGTTTGAAAGTAAACGTTTATGCGTACTAAGCGCGCCACTTCATACGTTTAGAAATACACACTCTGAAGAGGCATTTATTTTGAAAAAAATTCATTTTTTAGATTTTTCTCTTTAGTTTTTAGTTACACTGTAAAATCTATATTTGTGCCAAATTTCACGTTTCTACCTATACGGGAAGTGTCTTATAATTTTGATGATCAGTCAGTCAGTGAGTCAGTAACAATATTGCAAATTTTGAAATCCTGCCATTTTGAAATATCACAATATTAAGGGCTCATTTTCTTACAGCGTCCTAAGCAACTAGAGGTTAATCTGTGTTTTGAATTGTAAAAGTTTATCTTAAGAAGAAACAGAGATATATGGGTTAGAAAAAAAGGGCGAATTGGTTCGTATCTACACTGGCATTGCTGTAACTTGGCCTGGCGCACTGCCGTGTGCTCAGATATTAGTATTATAATAACATCAAAGTATATTATATTAAATGTATATACGTATACACACATACATGAGGGACAATATTAAGCAACAAGCTTTTCATAGGATAAAATAAATAAAATAATTGGTTTGTGCAAGGAAGGCATAAATCGATTTGTGCGCACATTCGTTTACCGTTTCAAAGTTCGTAATACACTCAATTAACGTATTCGTTTTTGTTTATTTTTCCACCTTAGCGTCCTGACACAAACACGTGATAATAATAAAGAGACGAGTGTGTATCCACCCTCTATAGCGCAAAGTGTGTGTTTGGGTTGTCTACACGTTACTCATACGCACCATGTTTACATATATTATTTTAGAACAATGCCCAATAGGCATAGTAAGTATCACCAAGTTATGAACATGTAATACAAGCGTTTTAATGTACCTACTACAAGTAGTTATAGATAATATTTAATTTTGTATACCCCAGTGCAGGTACAACCACGTAGGTATATATCACAATATTATTTTAGTATTATATAAACCAAACATTTACAATAAATCTAAATAATATTCTGGACCTCCGATATAATACAGCGATAGGGATTTTTAAAAATACAAATATTTCAAAAATATTAGATGGGAAAAATATTATTGATGGGGAAAAACTGTTCGACGAAACGTCCTAGATAAACAATGACTGACGTTTCGTGCACCATTGTTCAACAAACCTAGAAATACATAATAATATAATATATTTGGATGCCCCGATATAATATAGAGCCAGATCGGGTCATAATACTTTTACGGATGGTATTGTTATTATTATTTTGTACCTATTTTATTTTTATTTATCCCACCCGTATTTGTATTAGACGAATATATACCATAGACAAATAAAGCATCAACTATATACAGTACATTATTAAGTGGTATAAATTGAAAAAGCGTGCGCCCAGATCTATATATATATATATATATATATATATTGATTAAGATAAAGATTTAAATATTCAAAAAAAAACAATACATAAATTGTAAATATGCATTAAATTTAAATTTTATTGGATGAAACTCAACAAAGAAGATGCTATTAAAGACAGAGAGAAATTGAAGCAATATTTTATTGCGTCAATTGGCCTGAAAGACCTGTAATAGCCAAAGAAGAACAAAAACAAGAAGAAGAAGGAATTGGGTGATATCCAAAGCTCTAAGGTGTCATGAAGATAATAGTTTAAATAATCACATTTAAAAATATGTAGGTGTATTTGTTATTTACTTTGTAAAAAGAAAAATAGTATATTATGATAAGAAAAATTTAAAGAGAGTAAAAAGAAAATTAAAATAATACATAAATGAGAATTACAATTGTAGATTATTTATGTTAAGCGAGATACGCTGTCTTTTAAAATTGTTTAAAATTAATTTGATTACGCACATTTATTCATGTGAATTTATAAAATTATTAAGACCCGTTCTTAATATAAGCAATTGAATATTGTTTAATCAATTGTATACTATAACTATGCATCGTAAATAAAATATTATTTTTTATGTTTAAATAAAACAGCACAAGAAGGATTAATATTTACAGTTTGATTATTATTTAGAACATTAATTTTTTCATCATATAAATCAATTGTTGAATAGAATTTTGGCTTATTGAGTATACATTTTAAAGGAGAATTTAATGTTGTATGTATATGGTAATAATTCATCACTATAAACATCGTTAATTACTTGTTGTCTCCTATTAATTATGTAAGGTTTTAATAAATTCACCAAAATTTAATTAATTCTACAGTGTTCTAAGTGTCTTATCATATGATCAACGTAGTCAAAAACTATTTTTAAATCGAAGATAATAATGACAAATTGATTATTTTATACAGATTATCACAAATGTGTTAAATAGTAATGCAGTATAAAGTATTATCAGTGGGTAAATTTCTTAATAAAACAATATTTTAATTGTCTTTTTAAAACTTAAGAATAATTCTATAGACAAAACTAATTTATTGAATAAAATAAATTAATATTGTTTAATAATTATTTGAAATTTTTTTAAATTGTACTCGACAACAAAGTTTCATAAAAAGATACTGAATATTTGCACTGCTTAATTTATATTACTTATAATAAATACTCTGTGCTTAATAGCTCCTCAATCGATACTATAGAATTTTAACTCTTTTAATTATTATTATATTTTATAATCGTTGTTATTATGGAATACGGAAAAGTACAGAATCTAATATTAGATTAACTACTATAATATGTTATATCATATACCTAAGTTATATACAACAAACCCTACAGCCAATATCATATAAATATTTAAGTGATTGGTGACTGTACTTATGCAGTTAATTGTTTACATGTATACAATAATAATGGTACTATTATAATGTTGATACGTGTCGTCTAGCAGAATATCTTCCAGTCGTTAGTTTTTATTATTTTTTCAATCAAAATGGTTGTAATATTTATGACACAGAATCATCACGAATATATATATATAATATGTAAGTATATTACGAGATAATAGGATGCAGTATACTTATAGTATAAATAGTAGTTATAGGTACGTATTTTATTTTCTCTTTTTAAATTATGTACCTATTATTATTATATATTATACTACGACTGAAAATATGCGCTAGCGGTAAATATTTATATCTACTTATATATATAACATCTAACTTGAGTAAAACATAATACACATTATAGATTCAGTAAAGTTACTTTGTTGTTTGTTGGGTAGTTTTTTCTTATATATTATTAATTATACATTCCAATAATACAATTATTGTAACACGGCGTTCTAAATAGGTAATTCAACTGCACTTTTATCGCCAGTGCATTTTTTCGTTTCATAATAAATAAGGTCACAGAAATTATAGGAGCAAAATATACAAGTAAAAATGAACCAAGAAAATTATTAAAATGTGCATGGAAATTGTTACATATAAATAAAAAAAAAAAAGAAATTATTCAAAATTTCAAGAAAACACATCTGATGTTTCAAATAAAATGTACAAAAACAAATTTAAATATGGAAAAATAAAATGTATAAGTAATATTTGAAATATGGTGAAAACATATTTAAAAATATACAGTCAAATGTCCATCTTGTATAATAACTTGACTAACGAATAAACAATAAATATGTATAGGTACTTAGACTTATAATAAGGTAATTCGTTAAATTATCTGTTTTAAAATACTATTTCGGCATAACAAGCTTGATAGATATTAAATATATTATTAAAAATAACCGAGAAAGATAAATGATTAGATTGCTTTCATTTTAAATTAAATTGCGAATTATAAATAAATTATTTTAATAAAATACAGATATAATATTAACTATTATACACATAATTTGTGATATAATTTCGAGTTTGTATCAAAAATTAATAATACACAATTGATTCATAACAATATGACAAGAAACTAAATTAAAAATTGGTGATAAAAATAAATCAGTTTGTTTTTGAATAAAATAAAACAACTATATAGACTATTTTAAACGTGAAAAACATAGTTTTAATAAAGTATTATTGATTTCTGTCAACTTGCCACTTGCCATCTTAATAATAATTGTAAAATAATTATTTTTAATCATAAAAAAAATATTTTTTGTTTTTGTTATATTATATAGGTATATATATTAAATTTAAATCTATTATTTCTCAAAAAAAAAAATATATAATATAATATTATATATGAAAACCTTCAGTAAAAATGTATTGTTGTTTTTCAAATACATATTTCCTTTCACTAATGAAAACATCAGACAAATAAACGCGATTGTGAATTAGATGAAGATTAATTTTATCAGAAAGTTGAAAAAGTTAATACACAGCCGAGTTATGTCAAAGTTTCAAACAAAATTAAAACAATTTAGAATATAATTTAGCTATAAGAGTTACAAGAACGTATTACAATTCAACAAGTTCGATTTAATCGTAGTATGAAGACGGTTGTATCACTTATGTTAGGATCAATATAAGACTAAAGTTCAATTGTATAATTTACCAGATATACGGTAAAATATTAAATTAAAAATTTTGAGATGAACAGTTTGTAAGTCTAATAGAAGAACTAAAGAAGAAAAAATTAACTAAATTAATTTCAGTTAGATACAAGTTCTTCTGGTTGAATAAATATGTAGTAATCAATAGTGTATATAATATTTTTAAATTATTGATTTTTTAATCTATACAAACTGAAACTAAAATAACTTATGCAAATATTGGTTAAAAAATTGGAAAAATAAAACTTTGAGTTGGAAAAATTAAAGAGAAAAGAACATAATTAATATAAATATTATTATCAAAAGACTTCTAAATTAGGTAACGAGTTAGTAAAATAAATTACAAATACTTCAATACTTATAATTAAAGATGAATAATATCATACATTCAAGAAGAAATATGTCATAAATTTAATTATCTTATTATTTAACGAAAAATTTCGAGAAAATGAGAATACTTACGCAACACCTGTTTTTGACAAAATCAATACTTCTTTTTCATGTCATTTAGATAAAATATATATAATCAATTGTATATATTTATAATTTTTCATAAACTTTTTACATAAATATTTTTTAGGCATGAGGTAAATATTTCTTATGCTTCGCATTTTTTTTCAATTTGTGTTGGTTACTGTGTAAGTATCGCTAACATGTTTGTTAAAAGATGTAATAATTTAAGATAAAATACTGTTTTGAAATAATCACATTAGAGTAGTTTAAGAATATTTGAAATACATAGTAACGATTTTTTTTAAGTGTATTAAGTTCAAATTTCGACCAAATAGAATATTTTAATCATCATGAATATCGTTTTTTCCTCGAGGGATTTTAGTATTTTGTTGTTGTTTGAAAAAAAATATTAATGTTATATTGCAACTTTCCACCATTATTATTATTATTATAAAACATACAAAATATGTTTCGATAAATTTTCGGTATGTTCAAACTTAGATTCTGGTTCATCAGTATCATTCATTCAAGATTGTTTTTTTAAAAGTACACAATGATTAATTGTCATTGAATATAACTTGTAACACATCCATTGCAGTTATCTACTAAATGGCTAAGCAAATAAAATACTCGTTAGAGGTTTATTCTTTAAGTAATCGTGAAAAACATTCTCGTCCAGTGTATTTTGTACTTCAGTGAGCGGTATCTATAAAGTATTTATAATCAATAAATAATTTCGAATCTGTTTCGGAGTACAAACGAGGTAAATCCACACCAATGTCTACTAGCTGTAACTTGTATACAACATATTACAGAATTATTGAGATGCAAGTGAAATAAAAAATATACATATAAATTAGAATTTAAGTGTATTGTCTATAGGTATAAGCGATGTTGTTTTTTTTACTAACAACTAATCTCCCTAACTCATGCACCATCATATCACGTATCTATAAATATTAAATATATAATAAACTTAAACAAAATACTAAGAAAAGATTTTTTCATCATCATCATCATCTTATTTTAGCCTTATACGTGAATCTTAAAAAAATAATAATAATGAAATACAATATATTTACTTACCTAGTTCTATATAATATGAAGAACTGAAGTGCAGTGGTAACCATATAAAATCGCCGTCATTTTTTCGCAATCAATAAATGGAGTAAAATTATGACTTATGAGATGATAAATTATAATACATTCTATTTTTTTAGATGAAAAAATAAACAAACTTTGAAATCCTATGAGACTTTTAGTGTTTTACATATTCAAATATTTTCGATGCTTAAAATACGGAAGGTATATGTATATATGTATAGTATAGTTGTACTCAGGATGTGTACTTTTATAAGCTGTGAACTATAAACCTAATTTAAACAGTTATGATTATAAAGGAAACATCGACATTTGAATATAGTAATTTACTAATATGTGAATATATGTATGATATGAACTATTTTTAAACGACCAAACTACTAATGAACTACGACGGGTCGAGTTAAGTTGAAAACCACTTTATCGTTTTTCCGCACTCGACCAATTATATGGGTATATAATACCTCGTACCTAAAGTTGCTATCTCACCATGACACTACGGTTTTTTCTAATAGATAATGTAGATATTACTACGAGATACTACATAAACACACCTATTTCGATAAGCCAGTTAAAATTTTTTTTTATACATTTTCAATACCGAGTTATATTTGAGAGTCAAAACTTGATTCAAGAGAGCAATTTATCTTTTAAAAATTCGAGTGATTCGTCGAAACGAGTGATTGTGAAATCAGTTTCGTAATAAATTAAAAACTCGCCGACATAGAGAATACTAATACAGGCACCCTTAAAAGGGAACTTTAATTTAATGGTTTTTGGCTCCGTTGTCAACCACCGGAAATATCTGTGCGTCCCGTGAAAACGGATGTCAAATCCTCTACCCATTTTCTATAAGGATTTGTTGTTTTAGGAAATAGGATTCCGTTTTCGTGCAATGTTCTCTGTGAAAAATTGTTCTGTTAACGGTTAGAGTGGGTCACATTAAACACGATAATATGAAAAATGAAGATTAAGATTATTATTATTTATTATAATATTGTGTCCGTTTTTATTTACTGCACTTGAGCATAATATTATGAAAATTCACACTGAATTAATTACGTTTTCTTTGCGATAACGGTTAAAATATATACCGTTTTAGATCACACCGCATTAGCTGATACCGTGTAATAAAGTATATTATTATTACGTATTGGTATACATAATAGATTGCAATATATACACAAATTATATTGCAGTACATGCTACGGTGCCTAACCTAACCATGTCAGATTAACATTATACCGCGCAGTTCACTTCATGCGAATATCAGCACGTTCTATCCCAATATATTAACACATAAAAATAATACCCGATATAATATAATAATACAATAGTGTTTATAATGCTGACACGGAATTGCACTCAGCCTATACCATAGTAATTAATAGGGATAATTTTTTTTTTCTCGTACACTCCTTACTGACACCGTCGTCGCAGTGCGCTTATAATATCAACACTGTATCGTTGCCGGATGCCAAGTGATCTTTCAATACACTCGACGATAAAAATATGATACGTATGAATGATATTTGGGTCAAGATTTTTTCTCACTATATTATACGCGATCATCAGATTTTCGAATTATAAAATTAGCGAGTACAACGTAATATCAAAATTGTTTGCAATCCTCACATATTTAGTAATGAAGCGTTCCAAATAACTTGATGTGTATATTATGCACGTATGCGCAAATTTCTAAACATATACATATACTGTGGTCTATAGCTATAGTATATTACCTCGGCGGACGTTAAACATTTCGCGGGTAAAATTATTTACCTCCTAATTATTTCAATTTGTGTTGTTATTTTATATTTCTGGAGACCCCGTAAAATTCGATGAAGCTTAAAAAGTACCTTCGACATTGCTCACATGGTCGAAAATTCAGAGCTTTTTTTTTTTTTATAAAAACAGCTAGTTTAAAGTCGTCCATGTTTATTACTTTCCTCAACTCCGTTCAATTTTCAAGTACGTTGCGCCTGAGTAGTTCCGAACACAATCCTCTCTATTGACGTCAAAATACGAATATATTTATATAGATATGACATTATACTTTCTCCAGTAAATAATAAATATTTAAAGAAATATGCACGAGAACCGAAATGAAATAAATTATTTCATCGAATGTATCGTAAATACGCATTCTTTACTGACTAGTTAGTTATACTAGCAATACACATAATAATAATTGTATATTGTTATTATTGATACTCGTATAAGTACTGTAAATCAATCGTATAATAATAAAAATTTATTTCAATAACAATAATATTGGATAAACAACAAAGAAAAGAAATACGTTTTATATACTATTTTTATACATCACAATATTCAGAAAAAAAAAAAATTAGTCAAAATACTATAATATGATACAAATACGATGATGTTTAGTTTAATGTACTCATATAAACGTGAAAACACTTAGGAAAACATAAAATAAATAAATAATAATAAAAAAAAAAACATTCAAAACAATTTATGCACGTTCAACGTAAATACAAAATTATATAATATATATGTCACGTACTCGAGCGCGTGAACTTTTCAATGTATGAATAAGAATATATAAGAATTTTAATTTTAAAGTTTTTTCTTTTTTTTTTTTTTTTGTCAACTAAATTATTATAAAATTACTATACGATATATACACCGCGATAATGCTTTCATAAAATTTGTCATGGTCAAAACGCATAAATAAACTTTGGTCTTAAATTACAACAAAATAATATTAATAATGATAATTATAGAGATAATAAATAAATGAAGTGTGTTTTCTGTGATTACAAAAAAAAAAAAAAACAATAAGTCAAAAAGAAATCGTAAAAAAAATTTAAAATAATCATAATAATAATAATAATAATAATATAGATAATAACGTTATAGATATGAGAAAGTCTAACACAATAAGAATGATATCGTTGCATGATATGATTTTGGCGGGACCCAAGAATCGATCAGCCTCTTGACGGACACCGGTGATACTGCTGTTGCTACCAAAGCGGATTGTCATTCGGTCACCGATTTTTTGCCACCGATCACTCTCGGGTAAAGCTGAAAAACGAAAAAACAACACACACCCGTCTATTATACTGTATAATACACAGTCTCGGTGCGTATAATAGCAGTCCCGTCAGTTACCGCGTACACGAGAAATGCTTTAAATTCAATTCCGTACATACATAATGCATACGCACACGTCACTGTCAGATTAAGATGGGCGAGTAAAAATGGGGCATTCCCTCCTCCTAATAAACACCCAATCATAACACTGTTTCGTTGTTACTTGTTATTATCATTTTATTATACGCATTTGGAAATATTAGTGAGCCGAGACTTAATAGTGCGGTGGTATAGAGATTCGCAAAGGACTGTATCATAATATTATGTAAACGGTTATGTGTTTATCATAAAATTAGATAAGGAGAGCGGACTACTTCACAATTCACGTGCTAGTGATAAATCCTACGAACACAAGATAACCTGCAATAAAGTTTTGTGCAGACCTTTCATCCACTACCAACATAAGATCTAACTCTGAGGCTACCACTGACACACGCACACATACGTTGTACACGCACGAATTAACCTACTATATTCAGTTGCACACACACGTGCGGTTATTATTATACGTGTGGGTGGGTTCAGTGGCGCGAAAGAAACGTTCGTTGCAGACTATAATATTAGGGAAGTCCGTTTCGTAATACTATGTTACTAACTATAAAAGCTCATTTTATAACATAATATTAATAATTTAAAATATGTAATAAATAATTATAGGTATATATACCAAAATTAATTGATATGTGCACATATGGGTAAATAATACGAGTGAGCTAGGGAATATATACAATTTTTTGTATTTTTTCAAAAACTTTAATGAGAATTTAGAAAAACTAAGTTTATCTGCATTTTCATTTAAAACTTTTTATTTTTTAAAAAATAAAACTAATAATGATGATTTAAACATAATTTTTTTTTTTTTTTTTTTATTTACCAAAGAATCTATTAATTTTAAGAAAACATCAACCAAAATAAATTATACAACTCAATTAACAAGAAATCTGAAACTTAGAAATCTATTAGTTTTTGTAAAGCCCTTTTAAAACCTAAGTAAATAATTGTCAACGGGAGTCGTGGATGTATTGCAGAGATGAGGGTAGATTTTTTTTTTCAGTAACAATTTTTGAAACAGAAAAAATAAAACAAATTAGTGCGTTTTGAGCCAAGCATATATTGTTATACAAAAAATGCAAGAAGAATTTAAAAAACAAATATGTATTTCCAATAAATTATCAAAAGTTTTTGGTCCAACTAAACATTATTGCCAGCATTAAAACATGCGTTTATTAATATAACATAATTGCTTTTGAATTCAAAATATAACATGTAAGTAAATACTGCCATCATATTTGACAGGTATAAATATACAATGATGCTAAGTATATGTATATAACATATTAAAGCTCATTTGTAGAAACGATTGTATAAGTTATATTCATGTGGAATGTTTTTCTGGGAAATTTTAAAATATATTATGTTTAATATGTTTGTTTATAATAACGTCAAACGATGAAAATGTCACGTGTAACAAGAATCACTAAACATTTAAATTTAAATCAATTTACTGACTAAAATATTATAATATCTATGCGACAATTATGTTAAGGCTGTGAAATTACAACGCGTGTTTCCACACACCCTCCCTCACAGGCTACAGTAATAAACCTTTGTCTGAGATCCATTGACACAGCTTGTTTTTTTAAGTACTTGATATTATTTTTTTATCCCCATTCAGACAATATTAATCTGCATATTGCGAATATCGATTTGGTATTCAAATATCTATCAACTAACAATATGTCAAGCATAGTTAATTTATGTTTTCATAGAATTAATAATATGAATAAAATAGTTATTATTATTGTTTTTTTTCTTTTACTTCTAAATAGAAATAAACTGACATATTTTATTTATGTACAAACATAAAAATGTATAATACAATATTATAAAGGATACTATTTTTGAGGGTTTAAAATGCAATCGGTTTTATATTTTACTATTAATTGGCTTTGCATTTTATTATAAAAATAAAATACAATTTTTTATACATATTTAAATGAGTATTCAATTGTTTTGATATAATATTTAGACAAATTGATACATTATAAATATTATTTTCTATGATTTTTGAAACAGGTGAATTTACTCTAAGTTTTCTTAAAATAAAAATTATTTAGTATGAATGCATTTTGTTTATGTTGCGTGTGAACCAGAAGAAAAATCGACAGTACGCTTACGTATATCCTCTTAAAATCATATTAACTATCGTGTATAACTTTATAATATATACCATTATACCTATCTAAATAAATGTACGATATACATTAACTATAAGGAATAATTTTTTTGTTAGCCTGCAGTATATTTTAGAATGTGTGTGCTTGTGATGATGAAGAATAAAAACTCACCCCAAGCAAATTCCGCGGCACGTATCCTTCGCGGTCGTCAATCCTCGACCACCACCATTCTCGCTCGGTGTCGTCGCCTTTCCGTAGTACGACAATCCTGTCACCATCGTCAAAAGTTAACTCATCCTGGTTGTGTGCCTCATACCCGAAAACCGCGTACACCGCACCATTATTCATAATGCCTAACTTTTCTTGAACACCTGTAGACATGACACACAGTGTTTCAGAATTTAGTACGATTAACATTTTAGTAAATGTTTTATAAATATTTATGTTTATATTATTATGTTATACAACATAAGTTATATAATTTTATATAAACGTACAATATATTAAGTAAATAAGATTTTAAACATTTTGTATTTAGTTGCGCAGAATGCGTCGTGAATTTTGATGTCGATGATAAACGCTTACAATAAAGGCAATTAATTGTGAATTAAAACAAAGACATTATTTAACTCACTATAAAGAAACTCCGAACACCCGTCGAAACCCTCTTCGTCTTCCTCGCACTTTTCGGCGGCCGTCTCCTGATCTGACAATGTGGTGGCGAATATGCACGCCCCGTGCTCTACCAGAAATCGGACCATGGCAAGGTTATTACAGCTGGCGGCACAGTGTAACGGCGTCCTATGGGCATCCACAAAAAAAAAAGTAATCATAAATTATATTAAATATGGTTTTCTTTATTGAATATCAAGCCTATTCCCTTTTTAAAAGGTATATATAATTATAATAGCTACAGATATACGAAGAAAGGTCACTGAAAAGGCCTTAACTGGACACCTTAACTTGCCCACGCAACACATTTAATTATATTATAATTACATACAGCAGTATTGTAAATTCAGTAGGTAAAGTATAATATTATAGCAAACCAGCAAGCGTGAAAATAGACATTATAAAATATAGTATATAATTATGATTTATCGCATGAATGCATAATATAGCTTTCAAGTTTATAAAATAGTGTTTTGTACGGAGTTTAAATTATTTTTTACGTTCTAAATAAGGAATTCAATTTCGAAATAAAACTCTTGGTGGGTACACTTATATATACACTTGTATACGACGACTGAGTTTTATATATGCTTACGTAATGACTATATACTACACAGATTGCGAGACTTATCGATTTTTAAGGGTTCGACGAAAAGAACCGAACGACGAGTTTTAATAACTTAATTATAAAATATATATTCACAGCTTATTGTATTCGTTAATAGGTTTAATATAACCCTGTGCACATATATATATATATATATAACTGTAATCCGACAAATATTCACTCAGTACTATAATATAATAATAATCCAATAATACATAGGTTTAGCACGTAATTTAATCATTTAATTACTGTTAATACTAAATATACTATGTTACTGCACTATATGAATGGCGAGAGAAATATCAATTTGTATTTGCGGAGGAGCTAGTAGAAGAAGAATTATTTTTTCATCCTACTAATGGACACAGACTAATTAAAAATGATTAAGTAGAATGATTACTACGCACGTTGCAAAATATTATTTCAGATTTATTATTAATTAGAGGTATACAATATAGTATCTACAGGTGGAAAATTTTCAATTTTTCATTAAAAGCTAATTCAATTATTATAATTTATAATAGAGAAAAAGCATGGGTATATAAATGCAAAATAAATTACTTCAATAATGCGAATATTAACGATAAGCCGTCATCAGAACTTCCACTAAGTAAACAATATAATATTAAAATTTTCACTGAGCGTATAAACCTTATAAACAGGTCTTAAATTAAAAAAAAAAAAAAACAATCTGGCTACGAAAAAAAACCAATTTCGGTTAGGTACAAAAATTTTATTTTTATATTAATTAAATATTAGGTGAATTATAACTTTTTTAACATCGAGGTATATTGAGAATTGCTTTACTCGTATTTAAAGGTTTAAGTGTACTTGAAAGATATTTATAAACCTTAGATTTTACATAACTCCGCAGAAAAAAATTCACTCGATGTCAAATCTGGGAAGCTATGTACGGAACATGCTGTACGGCTACATACACGTTTTTAAGAAATTAGTTTTCTACGGAAAAAGCGTATTGTTAGGACATATGTGGAACAGGCACAATCGCCACCATTCTACAACCTCTAATAACTAATAACTAATTCCCTGTTGAAACTATGAAAGAGCGCTTTTATTTTCAAACGTTAATTTATATTTTCCGTTTATCGTTATTCAACATTATTTTAATTTATAAAAACTAGTTTTTAATATTTTTTTATTAATAGCTCTTAAATAGTCAAATGAATAGGACTCAGCCAGTTTACCAATTCAGTTGTGTTTAATGTCTTATCAAGTAACATTAGGTACTTTTACAAGCAAGAAATTAACTAAAATTTGGTAATTATGTATTACTATAAATTATACGTATAATCTGTCAAAATTTAAGAGAGTGACTAATCAATTTATAAGAAAAATAAATAAATTAAATTAAATAACACACATATTTTGTGAAAAATAATATCAATAGTGAAAGAGTGATAACACCAGTAAAAGAAAGTTAATACCTATTTAAAACTAAATAAAATAAAAATATGTCATTAAGTGGAATGGATAGTCATATGAACCCCAAATGGGTACCCTCGTACTGTTAAATATTTATGTTTGTTGACTAAAAACTAAAATTTTAAATTTTAAATCCATAATTTTCAAACATAATTTTTACAGTAATATGAATACTTCGTATATATTTCAATGTAATAGTACCCGCTTAATAGGGAAGCCTGTAGAAATGACGATAGGTAGTTAAAATTTCGATAATCAAAATATCGAAAAATACGAAATATAAATAAACCAAAATGTATTATTACCAAATTAAGATTGAAAAATCAAAATGTATTATATTCAATTTCTTGTGCTAAAAATAATTTTCTATCAAAATTAAAAATTAAAAATAATTATAGAAACAGATTAGTTGTTTTATTAAAAACAAAATTCTTAATTTATAATTTTTACAATTATTTTAATTTTATTTTATTTTTTTTTATTGAACAATAATAATTATCTAAAATTTAATTTAGAAAAACTAAGGACGGTTGATATTTTGCACTTTTCGATATTTCGACTGTCGGCATTTCAACCTGTCAACGTTATGTACCACATTCCTTAATAGATTATACTTAAAGGGAAAATATTTTATTAAATAAATGCAAAATGCAAAATAAATTAAAAGTAATCAAATATAACTCGAAACATTCAATATTTCTATTAAATAAGGTTATAATAACTTGATAACTATTTGAATTGATTTTACAATAGTCTAATTTAAATTATAAAGATGATATAAGTCATTTCAAAATTGTTATGTTTAATAATATTAAAATGTTACAACTTATAGGTAAGTAATGTTTTAAATAACCTTATGTAGACTTGCATATAACTCATAAATATCACGGATTTTAAAAACCCTATTTTTCTTTATAATTATATAAAATAAGAATACACTATACTACCCTTAAGAATTCAAATTCATACTTCCAAACATAACAGACTGTATTATTTATATTATGCTATTGGTTTTATATACTCACCATCCATCGGAGTCTTGAGCATTTACATCACAGCCAAACTTAACTAAAAACTTAACAATGTCTATATGGCCGGCGCATATGGCATTGTGTAGCGCAGTTATTCCTTCATCATTGGCTGCGCTTGGATCTCCCACCTAAAACACATCATAATATGATGACGTTAATACACAATTTACACAATAAAATTTGACAATATCTTTGATATTTTTCAGAAAGTTATTCAAAGTGCATATTATTATTATCATACATATATTATATGATACGTAATTATACGTATACATTATTATTTTACTAAACAACACTAATTATTTCTAACTAACGTTTTTGAACATATTTTTTAAAATTTTATTTCTTTGTTGAAATAAAACAACATTTTTTTAAAAAGCTTTATTAAGTATATTTCATTATACCTATTGTAATTCTTCAAGAACCGAGATCTAGTACTAAGAGATCTAACGGAAATATGTCTGCCCATGTTACTCTACACATAATAAAATACCACTTATATACAAAAGGGACTATTATTATTGTATACTTCAGCTGTACTAACTAACATTAAGAATATTATTTTAAAGACTACATTTTACTTTAAATTGTTACAAAAATCTAAATAAAACAGCAAATTTTAAATCAATATGTTCTATAGCATTAATGACATGAATACTGTGACGTAAGGCAACTCTCAAAATGAGCAGTACGCTGAATTTAATTTATATAATAAAGTTGTTTATAAATTTAAATATATAATTTTTTAAGTTTTTTTACTTTTTCGATAATCTGACTAGTAGTTTATGAGTTATAAGTATTTAAAGTTTTGGTGAGCAGAGTAAAAGACTAAAATTTTGGGGTTTCCTAGTCTACTCTGCTCTACTCACCTTAACTTTAAATGCTTAAAACTCATAAGCTACTCGTCCAAATTTCAATTAGTATAAATATTGAAAAACTCAGAAAAATAATCTTTATAAAAAATGTAAAAAATTAGAAAAAAAAATCATAAAAAATAGTTTTTAAAAAAATATTGTTTTATTTCAACTGGAAATTATGTAAAAAAAAATATTTACGAAACTTTAAAGATTTCGAAATAATGAGTGTTACTTGATAAAAAAAATCACTCTGTATGTCAGTATTGTCGTACTCAGTCCTAATGTATATACACGTTGTACTGAATCCAGTAATCAAAAATTAGTTTAAAATAACTTAATATCTCATCTTATACCTTATTCCTCAACTCCGCCCACCTAACCATAAGACACCGAAACTATTTGGTATATCTCGTAAATAAAAATACGTGCATATGAAACCCTTGATGTTGAGGCATTTATGTAATATAAATAATATAATAATATTAATATTAATCAGTAGGTACACTTACTTGTTCAGCGGTTCGCATAACCAGCTCGAGTTCACCCTCCAACGAGGCGTCCAACAGCAATGCAAGCGGATCGAACGATACCCGTCGTTTGTGACCAATGCTTCCGCCAGATTCCTTGAGGTTGCCTTTCTTCCGCACAACTAACCTGTTTCTGCATTCCACTGCAAATACATACAAAATATTACTGGACGCACAATGATTGAATATGTCATAAATCGATATGCTACAAAAATACATAATTGGGGGACATTCGACAAATTAAATAACTTGAATTATCGACTAGATAATATATATTATAATATTCGTTAAAATATTAATAAAAAAAAATAACTACTTTATATCGTAGCCAAACAACAAGAATTTCCTTTAAATTTCCTTTAAATATAGATATAATATGGGCTAAAATTCGTATAAATTCGCATTTAATGCAATGATAAAATTTATATTATACAATATAGTTGTAAGATGTATATTTATCTCTTACCTAACATATTATCACATAAATTCAAACAAAAAAATATGTAAATTTATAGAAATGAAATCTTGAATTGAGTGCTATAATATACAGTATGAAATTACAGGTTCAATGACTAAACTAACAAACATTGGGCAAATTGGAAAACTATAATATTATATTTATATGTGCACAACCGTCAGCAACAAACGAAATGTTATACCTAAACTCTCGCAATGTATGTTGTTTCAGTAGTTTTACTTTCGTATATATTTACATATAAATCTGTATTAAACCGTATAGTATATCAACGTGGTTTAGAGATAATTTAATAGGTAGGTACACACTTCTATATTATACGTCATAACATGATAAATTCAAACAAAGTTCACCGATTCAAATACATAAGTAAGATACTATTTATAAGTGTATCTATTAAATATTACAGTGAAATCATATGTGCTCAAAAGAAGTGGAAATAAAAAATACGAACTCATTTAATATTATTAAGGGTTACATTATAATATTAAAAAGGTTTATCATTATAATATTGTTAGAAGGATCTTGAGAATCAGGATATTATTATAATAATATATTTTACCGACTCGTTGGCCTTAGTATATATAAGTGGATAATACAGTGAAATTATACCTAAATATAATATAAGTGATACTTTAATTTAAAATACGTCCAATTCGCGTTATTGTAATTTTTCCAAGAAAAATGTGTTTTTATTTATTGTAATTGCTTAAAATTGTATAATTGAACATTATATTATGTTCACAGAGTATGGTAATATACAAGTAACTATAGTCGTTTTCTTAAGTGAAAATAGCTTTTGACTCGATAAACTAAGACTTCTCACTTAAAAAGTAAGTTATAGACAAAAATCTTAATTATTATTTTAAATCACATACCATCAATTAATAAAGAAAAAAAGAAAATTCACTATACTGTATAGAGTTTTGATCGTAATTATTATTACAATGCCATAGATTACTAGTCCGGGGATTATTACAGAATTGTAAAATTTGATTTTAACGAATATAATTTCTCAAAAAAAATCAAAAATTTCAGTGGTCTATAAATAACTCAAAAAGGTCAAAATTGTTTGAAAATAAAACTGTATATAGATAACACTGACATAAACATTTGGTGAAAATTTCAAGAATTTACAGTGATTAGTTTTTGAATTACAACCATATAAAAAAATCGATTTGGTCGAAAACTGGCTTTGCGTAAAAATTCCCGTTTTTCTTTATTTATTTATTTTATTTTTTTTTGGTTTTTCCCGGCGCTTTTAAAAACTATTGGGAAATTCAAAAAATGACCTCCCCAATGCACCAACTAGATTCATTTTCCTATAGGAAACCAAGTTTGAAATTGAAGCATTATTTCGACACATTCTCGTGTACACAGACACAAAAAAAACACACAACATTGTAAAATCAATACATTCATCGCTCCGCTCAAAATCTAAAATTAAAACATTGATACATTTTAAAATAGTAAAAGTTGTGTGATAAAAGAACCAACCAGTATATAATATATAGACTTATAATATAAAATTATAATTTATTGTTAATAAGTTATACCTAAGCCAATTCTGACATACCTTAGAATATTTTATTTGAATGGAAAAAAATAATAATGTATGTAATGGTGAAAAAGTTCTTGTACGATTAATATTTTTTTAAATTCAAAATCGTTAATAAAATTTTCATTTTTTTTTCTTTTAAATTTTCGATTTCATTACATTTTAAACTATAAAGGTCTATGAAAAAATGTACGCATATTTTCCATATAATTGAATATACTTACTTTAAAAATGATTAAATTACTAAAAAAATAACACATATAAGAAACCTTGTAATACATTTTTAAAATTGAGAAAAAAAAATTTTTAACATAAGTAAAAAATAAATTAAAATATTTAATATTTATATATAAATAACTCAAAAAGAACCGAAATATTTGAAACATTACACTATGTATAATACTAATATATTATAAAAATTTAAATTAACTTCTATGAAATGAATTCCTTTTGAATAAGGTTATTTTAAAAGGTCTTCTTGATTATTTTGAAAACTTATAAAAGTTTTTCAGTATTGACATATAAGTACCAATAATATTCAATTTTCTATTAAAAACCATTCTAAAAATTGAAAATTTTAGTTTTTTCTGCTCTAAAACATGATTAGAGACAAAACAAAATAAAATTGAAAACCCCAGATGTAAAATGTTGTGAAAAATGTTTAAAACTAATTGTTTCATTGATTATTTTTATCAAACTTACTTACAATAAGTAACAACAGTGGTATTTAATCTATTGAGAAAATATTAAGTAATGCAACTGTTTACAAACAAAATAATATTTAGTAAATATTTAGAACCATTTAGAAAAATATTGAACAATACATATAGTTGAAGCATTTAGTTAGTAAATAATAAAACCTCCAAATTTGTTGTATATATAGCGTAAATGGTATAGTATAGAGGTTATAGATAAAACACATTTAAATCAAATTCCAATTTACGTGTAATGTTATATTATATACCGGCGTTGTGGCGTACAGGAGTAAGTTCGACATGGAAACCCATTAGCTTAAACGATCCACAGTTTACCTCCCGCGAGCATTATAATATACTTACTACACTATACGTCTATATATTATACAATATATATATATATATATTATAATATATTATATACAGCGTGCACGGATTATCGAGCCACGAATTAGCATATTTTCTTCGATAGTTCAGTTGCCCGTAAATAGACAGATCAAAAGCAAATTTCATCCGAGATAATAATATTATACACAGCATTACCTATACCTCGCATTTGTTCTTCACAGATTGAATTATTTATTATTATTATTATCGTATATTTCGGGACACTCGCCGTGCGTTATATTTTGTATTCTATATAGATACGTATTTTATCAAAATCCACAAGTTTTGCATTAAATTCCTACACTATTTTTAAACTTGTAATTCGTTCGAATCCTGTTGTTTTGTAGTCGATGGCATTTCAAAAGTAGAATTTCTGATTATGATTCTTTTTAATATTAAATCAAAAACACGAAGACAAATGCAATTTTAAAGAATTTATTTTTTCAGATAACGTACCGACGCACAATGCCTTGAGAGATTAAAAGTAAATTAGAAATAATACAATTTAGGTTTTATAAGTAACAGGTCATTGTCACGAACGAAATAGTTTTTGAACAATGTGAAAATCTCATTTATAATATTATATTATATACCTATTATTTTAATACAATAAACTAAAGTTGCAGAACACATAATCAAATTTATTTGGGTTTCGGGTAAATTAATTTGGTTCGGGACGTATTCGGGTGTTCAAACATTGAAATGAAAAATTTATACAAACGTTGGGGTGCTTATTATTGTTATTACTCAGGCTAATAATAATTTATATGAACTATAAATAGTTTAATAGAAACTGAATTTTAATATTGTTTTGGTACTTAATTTTTTAGTTCATAGGATATTTCTAAGAATATTATTTCAATTCGTAAAATATTATTGATTGACAGTCCTTGCCAATGAATGGATTAAACATTTAACGCAACGTAAATCTTAAACTGTGTTAATAGCGAGAAATATTGATAAACACAATGTTTTTTATGTGGAAAGATATTGTTTTTTCATTTCACTTTTTGGTTAACTCTTACCTGATATGTCGTCTCTGCCCGAGTCTTGACCAGAGTCTGGCGATGAAGAGCTGTGGTTGCTAGTACTGTTATCGTCAGTGGACGAAGATGCTCCACATCCAACGACCCCTATGTTGCTGCCTCCACCCCCAAAACGTGTCTCTAGTTCGTCAATGCGCTGGGCGACACTAACTGCTCGTGCTCTGTCCGTTTCATCAGTCGCCATAGCCTGAAGATCTGGTTGTCTGACAGTTGATGAGGTGGAAATGGTGGAAGTAGCGATAACTGACGGAGATTGTGCCGGTTGTTGTTGTTGCAATGGTTGTTGTTGCGATGGTTGTTGTTGCTGCTGCTGTTGGGGTGGCGCGACCGACATTCGGTGTTGCACTTGCTGTTGGTTATTGTTGATGTTATTATGATGATGGAGAAGATGATGGTGGTTATTGTTGTTGACTTTGCTCTCATTCCCAATGATATCCGTCACTGGATAAGAAGTGGTTCGGCTGAGCAAGAGTGATGGCAGTCTAGAGGAGAGTTTTGCTTCGTGAGGTGGTGGCTGCTGCTGTTGCTGATCCTTGGGTTCAGTCGGAGACGCGGCTACCACAACAGACGACTGTTGCAGTGATGGTGGTGGTGGAGGTGGAGGTGGAGGTGTTCCTTTGGTCGTTGATATGCTTACAGACCTCACGCTATCCAACAAATGTTCGCCACTTCTAAAAAATGAAGAAATATAAATTCAATTATATTATTCATAGATATTATACATACAAAAACGCACAGATATATCATTAAAAATTTTCCTATTTTTGAAAATGAAAACCTACGGAAACTGTAGTAATAAGTCATCCCATTTATTACAAACATAAAGTTAAATCGAATTGTCCATGTTCTTAGGAAAACAATTAGAAAAATATCAGCTCACTGTATTGTTTTCTCTTTCTGTGCAACGCGATAAAATGTGCTAACCCAATACAATTTTTTTTATGTTTTTAACTTGTCAGAATACAATCACTTATTACAACAATTATACATAAAGTTATTGAGGGTATGACGATAAAAATATCGTCACAAAACTATTGGAAATTAAATTAATAATAATAATAAAAAAAAATTATTTTTAATATCAACTATACAATAAAATAATAATATAATATAAAGGTGACATATCAGAACCTCAAAAATATTATCTTCTATAAGTTTTATAATAATAGTGATTTTAATTTATTGCTACATAAAAATCATAAAAAAAATTGTTTATTATATCAATATATACCCATGTAGGATCTAATAAAGAATATACCTACCTATTTTCTGACATTCCCCAAATTAATTGTATTGTATAACTTCAATAGTAATTTAACTTGTAACTTCTGTTAATATAAATATATTCTACATGAAAGCTCATAATGATAGTTCTGGTTTTGATTGAGTCATTAAACCGAAGGAAAAAAGACACACGCATACATGTATCATATTATATAAATACACATAGATAACTTGAGCTTAACGTGACGAACGGTAAGGAATCAAAATACAATTTAAACATAGTTTTAACCAACTAAAAATGTTGTATAATAGTCAGTCTTATTGGGAATTTTCACTTATATGAACATAGATGATGAGTTACTATAATATAATACTGTATAATATTATAAACTGCATTAGTATTAACTCACATAAAATTGAACGTTTTTCATAATAATAATTGTGACGATATCTTGTGTTGTAAACATTATAACACTCACTTGATATTGCTACCGAACGTTGATCGCATGGAAGCCGAACTCGACGAGTTGTCGGACTCTGACGAATCCACCATGTTGCCAAAACCAGGCTTGACCGACGCTCCAGAAATGCCACCATTGGGTATCCGCGGCGGTGGAGGAGTCAGTTCTTTTTGATGTGGCGTTGGTCTGGATTCGGTGTAGTACGAACGACTACTGCCAGCTCCTCCTGGGCCCCCGTCTTCCGACGACGGGTCCGGCTGATGGTACTGAGGTATGTGGTGGTGGTAAGCATTTTGCCTAGGTGGCGGTGGTGGTGTACAAGTCTTAACAAGTGGTGGAGGAGGTTTAGGGGGTAACGCCGGTTTTCCAACGGTCGGAGGGCTGCCGGCCCGGTCCGTGCCGACCGGTTGTTCAGACTCCACTGCTACCCTAATTGGCTGTTTCAATTCTTTAGGCACCACTTGGTTCGTCGTCATGGAATTTAATACTTGAGGTTGTACCGGCTGCACCTTGGTCGAAGACGTTTGATAAATGGGTGACACACTGCTGGTCGGTTTCTATGAAAAAAAAAATGGTTTACGTATGTTATTATTTTAACAAGCACAACATAATAAAGCGTGTGATGGAAAATCACATTACAGCAGTGGCGAACCACGCCTTAAAGTTATTACAAAGTATTCCCCTAAATTAAATTACGCGATATTAAATTAAGTTCATCTTGATTTTCGTACGCTTATGCCCTATATAAATCAAAATCTTGTATTAAATTATACGAAAGAAAAACCTGTAGGCTCTCGTCAGTCTCGAATTGACGGACTATAACAACCACTGCAATAAGGGTGATATTATTAATCGTTTTAAAACGCCTTAATCCCTCTATATAACGATTATTCTGACGTTAAACGCGTACAACACAATAGTCTTGATTAATACTCTAAATGATTCATTTTGATACTCCGTCTTTCATTCTCACCAAAACCCGAACGAAATAAAATAGGTATTATTAAATCGACGTGAAAATACAGTTTCAAGTTAAATCGATTCATTAACATAAATTAATTCGAAATAAATACGTATAGGTATACTAGTTATAATATATATATATTTATTTTATAAACGTCATGTTCTTCGAAAAAAAAAATAATATTCTATATGATATCATATAAGATTCAATTACCTGATGATTTATTATCGCGGTGCCACCGACTGGTTGACTTCTAGTCACCAGAACCGGAGGATGGTGTATTGAATAGTTTAAAGGCCTGAAACATAATGTTGATATTATCAATAGTATTTTATTAGACAGTATCATTTTAAATTATTACATGCAGTATTAAAAGAAACATTAAACATGCTTCTATACCTTTGAGAAGTATGATTGGAGGATGAAAGTGGTTTCGTATGATATACTTGAGCGTTAATAGGTCTGCTGGAACTCTGCATTTGTAAATTTTGTCCCAGGTTCGTCAGAACTTGGCCGGCCAAAACTGACTTTTTATTTTGGGCCGTTCCATTTACTTTTTGATCGACTCCGTAACAGTTGGTATTGTTATTGACTAGGTCCCTATTAATGTCCTCGGAAATCTCTTCATGTGGACTAAACCACTGTTGATGCTGGTTCTGTTGCTGCAGCTGGTTCTGTTGCTGCAGCTGGTTCTGTTGCTGCAGCTGGTTCTGTTGCTGCAGCTGGTTCTGTTGCTGTTGCTGGTTCTGTTGGTTATGTTGTTGTTGCTGATGATGATGATGATGATTTTGCTGTTGTTGTTGCTGATGTTGATGGTGTTGGATCGTCGATTGGTTTCCATTGTAGTTGGCCAATGGTGAGAATTTGGTATTGTAAGGTAATGTCTGGTATTTAGGGTCAAACTTACTACCGCCAAAATATGCAAGGTCACCTGGATTACCGTTTGTCTTTTGTTCGACTGTGTAATTGTTATTTGACGATTGATACTGTTGTTGGTATGGGTCCATCATTGGTTTCTGGACCAAAGGCTGCTGAGACAGTGATTTTTGCTCAGGCCTGCCGGTCCGTCCACCGTATGACTGTGGGTCGCCGTTTACTGTGGCGTGGCTAAGAATGTTATCCTCGGACTTGCGTAACATCGAATTTTTACTCATCGCATCCGGTATGTGATTAAATGGCTCGATGGCTGCAACGTTACCGCCACCACCATTCATTTTGCCATCGCACAACGGCATCATTTGTTTCCCTGGACCGCCCAGAGATCTTTAATAAAAAGAAAATATAAATTTTAGTATAATGGTTGTTTAACAGTTTTTTGCCTACTAACAAATATAGATAAATGTTTTAAAATCGACCAATAACCATAATGATTTATAGAGCAACTAAGGTAATAAAATAAATTATATTGTAATTAAATTATTCAAGGGGATGCACTCAGACAAGTGTTTGGCAGATTGCATATAACCACAATCTTACAGCACAGTTACTAGCTCACATAAAAATATTTATTATAGAATATTTATTTATATAAAAAGTAATATATTTATATATTATATTTTGGAAACTAAAACTTAATTGAAAGCCAATCTGGCGAAATCTTATGGAAATCGCTTTGAATAGTTTTAATACGCTTCAAATGGTTACTTGCCTGTTATTATGGCCTGGTTTGTTAGCTTGGATTTGATTGGCAAGCTGTTGGTTGAGCAGTCTCTTCCTGTGTAACCTAGCTTGTAGTTCCGAGATTCGCCGATCAATAGATGCCATTTCCTCTTGTCTTTTAGAAAGAACTTCACGTTGTTGTACCAGCCTAGCAGTTTGCTGTTCCCCCAATTTGTTTCGGTACTTTAAAATTAAAAATAAAACAGCATTAAATGTGTATTAGTGAAATATAACATAATTAATTAAAAAAAAAAAAAAAATTGTAAGTATATCTTTTCATATATCATAAATTAACTAAAATTGATAAATAATAATCACGACTCACTAATAACTCAGCTCTTAGTTTGTCAAGTTCTATGGAGGCCGGAGACGTAGGCTGTGCATGACCTCGTCCTTTATGGACGTCTTCTAGTTGCCTAGTTAGTTCGTCTACTTTAGCCACGGCCATTGTTAGTTCTTTTTCTTTTTCATTAAACAAGGCACGGATCGATTCCAGGTCAGTAGCTGGAACAACAAAGTAAAATGTCAAAATGTGATAAACGTATTATATTTTTAGTATTAAATAATACAAAATTCAATTATGTTTGAGGGCACCGGAGCAAAAAAAAAAGAAATAGTCACATATAGTAGCTGGTTTTAACCGGGAAATCTACCTTTGGGCTAATCTCAAACTGTCACAATTTTTCAAAACCATTATCCAGCAAAAAAAAAAAAAATGAATAAAAATAATTTTCTTCTAACCTCTAATGGTTTTTTTGGTTTTTAATTCTACAACAAAAAAATGTTTTCAATCCCTTTGTGATCTATCAAAAACTGTTCATACATTGTACATTTGACAAAGCGTAACATACATATTTTTATTGTCGGACTTCATAGTAAGCTATAAGAAATGAGTTATAACTTATAATTTTATTATTTGCCTGGATACTAGGTATAAATGCAGCAATTTTACAATTTCAATTTCAATTATTTCAATAATTCTTTCAGTTAATCATAAAACTGCCTCACCAAAAATATTATAAATAAATGACCGCCGTAAAAATATTGTACATATAAACTTCATCATAATTCAATGCAATTCATATGAATAAACTCCAAAAATATAATCCACCGTTAATACTTTACAATTTTCTATTTTATTCTACTCCTTGTAAAAAATAATAAAAAATGATTAATTATTAAAACTACTTCATTATGAAATAATAACCAAATGTACATCTATCTCGCAACTTTTAAATTGTATTAAAATTATTTGATTGTGAATTTAAATAAATTGTACATTAACACTTTTGTGTAGGAAACTAAATGATTATAAGAAATAATGAACCGAATAGATAATATTTACGGTGTTACCTTATGATAAGAGTGAATAAACGTGTAGTATACGTGATAATGAAATTAATGAGTCATGTAATAATTGAGTGCAAAGGAAACATTATTAATGCCTTACATTTATTTCATATTATCTATATATGTTAAAAAATAATAATAATTTTGAGTTTTTTTCTATAAAAGCTGTCAAAAACATAAAATATGAAAACAAATGTATTTTTCACTTCACTAAAAACATTTTTGATATGAATATAGTATTTTATACAAATGTTGAAAAAATAATCACAATATTAGCATCCCAATCACTTACCTATACTACATGGCATTAAAATGTATTGTTAATAGATTTAAATCAATGGTATTGCCAACATAGCATTCATATTAAATTTATAATATGAAACGGATCAATGTTTTAATGTTAAAGAAATTAGAAAACATTGAAATTAATAAATATAATCAGTTTAAGTTTGTAATTTTATTCTAACAATTATTATTGACATGCATACATATTAAAAACGGTTTTCAACAAATTAGTATGTATTATAACTCATTTAACTCTGAATAAGACGACATCCTCTCAAAAATAATAATCAGATCACAACTGCAACGACCGGTAAAGTTGATGCAAATTGTGTACACAAAAAATCAAGAGTATATAATATACACTATACATAATGTATACAATATACATTATATATACAACGTACACACATTGAGAGTGTAAGAAAATTATAAAAAGTGCACAATAAAACGAGCACTGTAAACCATGCAATGTATATGTATAACATTGAAATACGAACACATTGTTCTGATAATCGTAAACTATACGTGTAAAAAAGTGTAATTAATATGTAATTATCGTGTCGAATGACAAAAAAAAAAGTTCTAAGCATTATGTGTTTCATCGTTAAGTATGTTTTTTTTTCCTGAACAAAATCAACAATTGGAATACTTTGTCCTCTAAGTTCGTTGTACTTTTTAACGGGTTGAATGGCATTTGTTCCATTTCAAAGCGCACCGTTATACGATCAATGTGTTGAAGTATATACATGATAAATACGATAAAATTACACAAGTCTGATTGGAAACTATGAATGTATAAAATGTATATATTATACACACACCCATATTAGTACACTATGTGTAAACATAATTATTAAATCTAACCTCATCGCGATATATATGCCATCGATGATCTAATATAAAATACCTCAAGATACTGTACATATTAATACACTATTTTGGTTTTGTATGTATTTAACATTGAATATTATTTCAAGTATGCGCGAAGTGACATATGATATGTGACTTTTTATCTACCATGCTGTAAATATTTAAATCACAACAATTAATATGACGTATATTTAATTGTGCACCCAATGGATGATGTGGGCGTTAATATTTTTGGACAAACGGAATACGTAAGCCAGCAATTTCACTGTAGAAATGCCGTGTTAAACTAATTAAATAACTGTTTGAAATGTTGCTGTGAACGACTGCAGTTGTAATTACTTCGATACAAAATTACTTTCAAAATTCCACGATAAACTTTCGAAAACCAACAACCATACATAACGCAAATAAGTGCGCGTGTTTAGGCGGAATACAGAAAGGGGAGTAAAAAATAAAAATACCACTGTGTGACATTATAAGATACGCGCAGAGGTTCGACAAAATAATAAAATATACGAGCAGACCGCACAAAATTTAATTAAACATTCTCATTTGTTTCGAAATCTGCAGGATATTAACGGCAATACATTTCAGATTGTAAGCACCTGCATTGTGTAGCACGTAAGTCTCACTTAACGACGGGGTTGTATCGTCAACGCAAATAACACCACCACCGTCTGAGTAACGCGCGAAGCACCAAAATTCCAAATAGTTCATGCAGTGATTATTAGAGTAACGCGATTTTGAACATATTTCTTGACCACTAACCAAACATTGTAAAACAGTCGTGAACATGTTAGTACATAAAAAAAGGTCCCAAGTGTTGTAGTTTGAAACGTGGCAATGGTGAATCGTTAAATACAAATTATTGGAATAATTTGTCATGTACCCACTACATATTGTATTATGTCGAGTCTACCGCATGTTTTCACGTTTTTCGGTTGAAGCCACCGCAAAAACCCGAATATGTCACGGGGTGCATAATATAATATTATATATTTTATTTCCCATTATAGTATATACACCTATAATTATACAGTATTATATTGGAATGAGCCAGAAATAAAATTGTAGTTGAGTGAATGACTGTAAATTATAAAAACTCGAGATGTTATTATTATCATATTGTGTATGACAACAAACCGTATATTATCAAGTATGCACCGGTTTCGATGTAAAGCGTGAGTATGAAAACGACAGACTAATTAAAATCTGATGGATTAATGAGCGGACGGCTTAGAAGGCAGAAGGGTGTTAGAGAACTTCGACGGGGTAGGTTAGGTCACATGCATTCATCCGTCATCGCGTCACGCTGTAGTTACATATCACATAGAGTAGGCCAGCGTTTCCCCTACTCAGTAGGCAGTATCAGATATAACAAATCATACTAAATTATTATGTGAGAAAATGTGATGGACCGCTTTGCATATGACAGAGTGCATATAAAGAGCCAAATTCACAATTATACCTACATGCAATAGTCCTCAAAATTACAAGTGGCATTCGTGTTTTTAAAACGGGTACCTATATATCTTTTATTTAGCCCTGGTCGTAGATTCAATAACTACGTTTAAATATTTTTTTACTAAAAAAATTATTTACGTAGCGTTGAAGTCGGCGTTAAGAGTAGACAAGGGAGATGAGAAGAAGGAAATTAAACATAATATATATATTCTGGTCCATATCATTCACACGCCACGCAATAGGGATTTAAACGTTTTATAATTGCACAAAAGTCTCTTTTTTGGAGTAACGCGCATATATATCGTGTAATAGTTTTGCGAATCGGAATTACTCACGCCGCTTGCGCCCGCAGCCATTCTAAACGGAAGATTATTCGTTCGGCCATTAAGCCGGACGAAGAATAAAGAGTAGGATGGGAGACATTAAAACAAAAATAAAAAACGACGTTCCGCCATTGAACAATTGTATGTGTGTATGTATGCATATATAATATATAAATATAGTTTTTTTTAGAAGAGAAAAAAGTTTTTAATATAAATTGTTGCTCATCCACACGGGCGCCGCCAACCACCACCGTGGTCGTCGCAACATTTTTGCTCCATCTCTCTCACACACACACATACATTCATACACGCTCACACTATACTATTCACGTCTCTCTTTCGAACACTTCTTCGCGGCCTCGTGACGTTGACAAATCACTACCATCGCCAGCGGCTAAATTTAAAATAATTGTTCTGCCGCTGTATGCGCCGAATTCCCTTTCCCCTCCCGCCACCCCCCTACGCGCAAAGTATGTGTCTGTACGTACGACCGATATGTTTTTCATAATGTACGTACTACGTATAGTTATTCTACGATACGTATGTGTGGAGCGAGTCAAGGCCGGTTAAACGCATAATAAATAATAATAATGATGACGATAATATTTCGTCTGCGGTGGTTAAGTTAGGTCCGCCGAAACGCTGGTTATTGTAATATATATATATATATACGTATGGCCCGCGGATGTTGTTTATTAAAAAAAGGAATTGCAGATGTGCTCTGAGATTCTAGAATAAAGTATTACGGAGCGAACGCGAGGGTTTCAACTACAGAGCATTATGATAATATATTGTCATTTTAAACTTTCAATCCGACAATAATTGTTATCACGATCGAATATCATATTTAAACGTATTGTGTAGATTTTTAAAATGAACTTGTAATTTACAACAAGTTTTCTAATTGGATTATACCATCGCCCACAGATATAAGAATCGTATATATATACGAATTTTATCTTCCACTTCGAACAACAGGTTGTTACACGTTTTATACGGACATAGGTATACTCGTAATTTTAAGCTAAAATTTGTATCTAAAGTCTCGTAGAAAAATCAATTTACTGCAAGATGTTTCCAGTCGGAAGGATTTTTAATTTAAAAATAATAACTCATCAATTAGTTACGCATGATATTGCACAACTATATATCATGTTCTATTAACGCAAGTTTTTAAAATATTTTTGAAAAACGAGAAGTCCATAAATTCATCATAATGTCAGATTTATTCTGTTGGTAGATTTTTATGCGCAATTCGCATAAATTATTTTTGGTTAATAATGCATAGCGTCATTAAACCAATTTATATTAACCATGACTTAAATAGATATGCTGCACTTTTGTCTCAGACGAAATTGTCACGAGTAATTAAAAATTACTAAACGGGAAATTACCCAGTGCCTACATAATGGCCGGCAAATAAGGCGATTACTAAGATTTTTTTTTATTAATGTCCTCTGTCCTTGGTTGTTATTATAATATTTAGTAAAAACAAAAATAATGAAATTGTAGTTTTAAAATGAAACCTGCAACATAAAATCAAAAACAAAATAAAACTTCGCATATATTCGGCAGACTGATTATGTATCCAAAATAATGGTAAATAAGTATTTCACAATAGGTAATTCACTCCTTGAAAATGCAAATGTGTCTTGTCGTGTTTAATAAATGTTATTCAGTCTTTGTTACGCCTATTTCCAAATCACTCGGGTTTACCAAATTAACTGTATAATATTATAATATAAAATATTGAATTTATAGTACGTAGAAAACTATGTACCTAAATGTAAGTGGTGTTATTTAAAATATTTATTTATTTAAGAAGAATCATAAAACATAAATTAACGTTAACTATTGATACATACAAATAAAATATCCATACATAACGTATTTAACATTACAGAAGAGTATGTAATATTGAACGAAGCAATTTGGTCACATCGATACATAAATATATACGTACATTATAGTGCGATTTGCATATTATTCAAATTTACTTAATTAAATAAAAATAAAATTGTACGAATAGCACGATATTAACGAAAACTGTAACAAGAATAAATCATCTTACTATCGGTTTATGCCGTTGGGGGTAAGATTATAATATTTCCGTATTAACGAAACAATTATTCACGATTTTGTTTCAGAAATGCCCCGGACAACATGTTGACGTGGGGAGGGAAGGATTAATAAAGAGTGTATTGCGGTTGAAACCATAAATCGCTTGAACGTCAGGTAACAACGAAATTATATTCCGTTGTAAACTGGTGCGTATATACATAATAATATAATGTTTCTAGTTGATACTTGATGCCATTAAATTATAATTCCATAATTCAATAAAAACCGGTTGAAGTAAATTTCAAGGGATTAATTCGGCATACCATAATAAGGTTTTGTTCGGTCCGTGGGATTTGTACCAAAGACTACCTACCTATCTTGTTTCGATTTTCTAAAAGATATTCAAAAAGCAAATAATATACTTATATAGAAGTTAGAAAAAGATGTATACAAAAAAATTTGAGAGTCCAAAATACTTCACAACTGTTAAAAAACAAATACATGAAAATCTTTGTACACTAATGGAACATAAAAAAATATAATAATGATAATAATGTTCAGGGAGCCGCGAAATATCACAGACTCGCACGTTTGTACGAGACGTTTCCGTTTGTGAAAATTCAATTTGTTGCTCGATTCCTTTCTATTACCCGGTATATTGTACACTATACCCAACAATATATTATGCGTTTATCAAGTATACAGAACATTCCTCATATCTACACACATCCATGCGTATAAAAATAATAATATACGAACACGAGATGTGTATTAAGTTACGTAGTGTATACGTATAAGAGTACATTTTCACAGGCGTGCATACAATATAATAAAATCGTACCAAATATTATATTTGTCAGACTATGTATTATACTTCTAGAGAAAAATTCTTGATGAATATGCTGCTCTTGCGGCTAAAAAAAAAAACCGTTACCCATGAATTCGAGTATACCTATACGCTGGCAACCGTCCGTGGCGGTGGTTTGTTGTGGTGATGATCGGGTTATTCGAATGATTTGTGAGTATTAGTAAAGAAGATGGAAAAAAGTTACATTACAATTATATTGAACAGTATAAACGAATAATTGTACACGTTCAATAATCATATCAATACTTTATGTGTTTAAAGACTATATTATATTATTATAGGTAATCATACGCATATTATTAAATACATATTTTATATATAATATGTATTGTGGGTGTGGGTACGTGTACTAACTGGAAACGATAATTACTAAAATGTAAGTATTATTTGAGTTTTAATTGTTTAGGATAATAAAATTGTATGCTTTTTAAACCCAAATTAAATATTCAAAACAATTTCAACACGCGTGAATTCAAAATAAGAAATACTTTATGTAAACGTTAATAAATATGTAAGTATTAATAACTTGTATAATGTATAAAGTATATCTTGTATAATAATATAATCTTTATAATAATTATAAACTGTATAAAAATAGATTCCTTAAGTGATATTGAATTATTTTTTAATTATTTTATCCCGAGATAACAAATAATTTAATGCTAATACGAAAACAAGATAATTAGTTTTAATTCTAAATGTACATACGAGTACATAAATAAAATAACAACAATATATGTGTTTAACACTTTTATACATTTTTAGTTCTTAACTGTGAAAATTAATCGAATCCACCGGTTATTATATGTAACATAATCTATCATTTCCTAAGTAAGTCTAAAACCCTAAGAAAAAATGGTAAACATGAATTATTCGTTTTGAAATGCATTGATATTAAACTAAATTATTAATTAAAATAATTAAGTTATAACTCATAATATTAAATTTATTAATGCATAATGTACCAATGCAATGTATAATTGTTTTAAATAATTTCTTTTACCATAATTTATAAGCAAAGGCTACACGTTTAGAATATAATTAATACAATTTATTTCACAAAAATATTACAAATGACTATATAATAATTATTCATTTCTATCAGAATTTTTTTTTAGAATATTTATTGTTATTACGTTGTATTTTTATAATTTATTGTAATTTAATATCTTATCTTTTGTGTTAAAGCATTTTTAATGGATATTATTGCCAGTAATTTAATCAGTCTTTTAACATTAAAAAATGCAAATAAATTGATAATGTCGTTTACAATTTCTCAGAAATCAGGATATTTAGATAACGGGATACACTTTTTTTAAACTTTGATCGGAATGATGAATATATTGATTATACGATAATTTGTGTTTATATATAAATTATCGTTTAATTGGGAAATTTTTTTTTTTAATTTTATGTATAGGTAGTTAAATATTTATTTTTAAAATTCTCATGGTGTTAATAATACATTTGTGGTTTTTCATATAAATTTATGTTCAAAATTTGAAAAAAATTGTCACAATCACGAAAGTTTGTAAGTTATTTATTTATCTACAGACAGCTTCATTTTAAGTATGTAAATGAACTAAAATTGAACACATCCTTACAATATAGTATTAGAGTACATTCAATACATACTGTATCTTAAAACGGTTTCTACTTGGCTACTTAATCTAAAGTAAGAATACAATTTTTTTTTTTCATATTTTACCAAGTCATTATAATGGAGTAATTTTATGATTTAAAAAATGAAGAATCAGATATTTAGGTAGGTAATTTAAGTTGTTAGCTCATTTTGAAGGATAACCTTACCCGGTTACCCTTTATTTTCATATTTTTGGGTATAATTGCGACATCGTGATGCATCATATAACATATAGATAATAATATGGCTTCGAATTGATTTCACTTAGTTTATTTTCTTTTTACTTAATATGTGATAGAAATATCTATTGTTATTTTTTATAATATTAAATTTATTTTTTTGGCTGACTAATTGGATTTATAATTACGTGTTTTGTTGTGTTTTATTTTTATTTTTTGTGCGTGTTTATTAACAGTCGTTGATTAATATATTGATAAATGATTTTAAAAATAATATTCATCAACTTCTTAACTAAATATTTAATAAAATTAAAAATATAAAAATATAAGAAACTTTATATAGGTACCTTATACATAACCAATATAACAGATCTACAGAAATAACTACAAATTTACGTATGTGACGATGAAATATTTTATGATTTATAATATCCAGAATAATTTGTGAATTTTATTGAAACGTGACGGATGTTGCTGCAATATACAGCCTTGAAATATTAGTTTTTTGTAATATTTTTTTTTCTAGAGTCATTCCCAAGCATTATTCCACCATGCCATATGATAAATAAATAAATATATATATATATATATATATATATGCATCTCATACACACTTTAAAGTATACCTACATAGCAAAATAATATTTGAAAAAAGTTTTCAATACAATTTTAATATATTCAGATTATTTGTTAGTAGTTTTGAAGAAAGTTTTTAAATATTATCCCAATATAATTGAGATCACTATTTGCAGATCAAAATATATTGAATGAATATACTTTTGTATTAATTGTCTTTATACTTCTATATGTTTTAATATTTATGTTTTTGCAATATGTTTGTCAAAATATTTTATAAATACAACATATTGACCAGATATTATTTGTATTATACGTATTATATTCACATAAATATAATTATCTAAATAATATGACAATCATTTACACACGATAATATGGTACCTATAATACATGAATTATGTTATTTATACATATAACTGAAATATAAAAATAAATACCTCAAAGTAAGTGGAATAATATAAACTTATGATGTAGCTATGCAGTGATTAACTATTATAATTATTTGTGAACTTTGTTTAGATAGGAGAGCTAGAAGCGTTATGCTTATAGGATAAACTTTTGAAGATCAAAAATCGAGTCTATTTGATTAGACTTAAACCGAAGTGCATACTGATAAGATCTATTAATTTATGCCATTAGGGATATAATTACCATTATTTAGATAATTCAAATCGGATTAGTTAGATTACCGTATTCTTTGTTTACGTACAATTAAAAAAATGTACGACACGATTGAGTGAATAAATTGTTGGTGGATTAAATAATATTTATTCTCGCGGCAAAAATACTCACATTTAAGCGCAAAAATAAATGTAGATTACATTTATCATTAATTATTACAATTAAAAGTTTTTCATTATTTAAATATAAGCGGACTTATACTAATCATAGATTAAAATTTTTAAATGATGATTAAATTTTAAATAACCATTTTAAATGTCAATATGTCATATTGAATAAAAGTCGAGTTATTTTCTTAAGTTTATATTCAAAATGGTATTAACAGAAAAGAAATATTTATTGGTTTCTTATTACATGGGATTAAAGGTATTAAAAATAAATATAACAAGAATGGCATTCTTAATATTGTTTTATACAATCCTTCTTCCCTAGATGTGATCCACTTGATAGTGATCCAGTAAATCATTGATATTTTAAATATATGGAATATTTATGGTCTCTACATACCAGTAACAACTTAATATAATTACCTATTGTTATTTCAAGTATCACTAATTATCTTAAGTAAAATTTGGTGTTTTTTTGGAGGTTAATGTTATAACACGTGCTTCAAATAATTATGAACAGTATATGAATTAAAATTAATATTTTACGCCTTTTATAAGTTAAAATAAACTACCTATGTATAATACTTAATACTTATAGTGTTATCATTTTATTATGGACGTTGCCTAATCTACCGGACGCTGAAGTTTATATAGATGAATGACGATAAATGAAAGTGTACATCAATGCACTGGAAAATTTATAAAAAATATACAAATAAACAAATTTATGGGTTGCATAAAAAAAATAATTAAAAAGCAAACCGAAAATACTTTATTATTATTATTATAGTTTTTCGATTCCGAAACGCACAAATCGGCAATATATATAAATGACATGCTATACATTGTATTATAATAATAACATGTACGATCTGGTTAAAACACACATTATATAGATGCTGTGTCCAGGATGACAATGTCATCACACTTCTCCCAACCTCAAACGACAAAATTCCACGAAAGCAAGTGAAGGGTACACATTTGTGCGGCGTCAATAAATTTTGTCTGCTGTCTCACAAATGCAAAGGGGGTAAATTAATTTTATATAATGCGTATATAAAACAGTTTTGTATTCATGGCTCTTCCCTTACCTCCCATAAAAATCCCCACATATCCACGTATAAGTATGTAAACAAGCTTGGATACTTTATATTATGAAATATAGTTTTTACTTAAGTTTTTTATTATTATTAGAATCCTAACTCAAAAAACATATGAAGGGTTAAAGTCAATATATACATTTAAAATACACCCGCGTATTTATATGCGCAGTTACACATTTAATAAATATAACTTCGATCATGTTCACGGTTGAAACGTATTTCGGTATCTCCAAGATCATATTTACACAATTGTGCCATTGATTATGATTTATGGGATAAAATATGGTTCCGATAGGTACTCGTATAACCTTTATATAATCGTAATTAATAACATTAATATTTGTAGACAATTTGAAATTAATCGAGAAGAAGACGTATTAAATGAACTGCTGTCTAAGATAAAAAGAAAAATTGATTTGATATCATTTTAGTTTCGTACAAGTCACATTTTATTAATAATAGGTATTTATTATTAAACATCGTTTTTGTAGGTCTAATCGATTTTATTTAAATGTACACAATAAAAACAATTAAAAATATTTGATTTATTAATTAAAGAACTGTCAATAAATATATTTATTTATAACAGACGACAATAAATCCTATACACAATACAATTATTTTTAATTTTATGATAAAATACAAAATATTATTAAAATTTTAAAACATATTCAACAGAAGTTATACTTATACTAAACATGATTTGAAAGCGCAATTTAATTGTTACTATATACACGGAAAAAAAATAAAAAATACAATATAATTAACGTTATATAAAGAATAAAATAGTAGAAACAAAAAAGATACCTATTACCATAAATTAATTTGTATTTTCAAACATATTAACAAAATAAGCAATTTACTCTTAAGAATGGTATATATTTTTTTTTGGAAAAATACAGAATATAAATTAGGTTTTTATTATGGAAATTGTATTTATTTAGTTTAAAGTTAATTTGGCTAAGTATAAATCTGATATCGAAGATATTATATTGAGTGTTTTATAAAAAAAAAAATGGTATACATTATGTTATGACTTATATATTTTAAATAATTACCTTCTGAATAATATACATTCAATGATATCGTCATAGTCATTGATCAAAGAGAGAAGTTACTTTGTAATTTACTACTTTAGAAAATACCTATAATTGAAATTATGAAATTATGGATATAGCCAATAATTTAAAGCGAATGATTTCTCTTTAAAAATGAAGGGTTGATAAATGTTAATTTCCAAGTAGAAGGGAAAGAACCTTTTTTTAAGATGTGTTAAAAAGAAAAGTAATACGTAGATAAAGAATAAATCTTCTACAGGCGTACGTTGGTAGATATAGTATAAATCTACTAAAAACTGTTAAAGCTATGAATGAGAGGTCATCACGACTAATATACAATATCTTATAATTAAAATTATTTAATCCATGGAATAAATCCTTTAACTTAATTTTAATTTTATTAAAATAATTAAAGGAATAAACTACTGGATGATGATTAATACAATTTGAAATAGATAATTTATTATAACTTGATGTGAAATAATGATTAATTTATAATAAACGCTACTTTGATCATCATTAGTTCAGAGATGAAAATACCAGAAAATGATCATACATTTTTATAAAAGACCTAAGTTTATTAGGATTTAAATTTAGAGAGAATTGAACATTCTGTAAATGCGTTTTATAATAATTTTTACTAGTTTTCAATGTTTTCATTTTGTTCAAAAACAAAATTTTAAATTTTTTAATTTAATACCTATTTTTTTTTTTTTTTTTTTGTTTACTTAATTAGAATTTTTAACTTTTCAGAGAATTAGAATAAAAATATTTTTGCAGAAAAGAAAATCATCGATACAAAAATATTGAACAGAATAAAATAATTAATAATTATATGTATTGTATATAAACCAACTATATTTATTTCATCGACTATAATCTAAGCATGATAAAACAGAATTAATTGTTGAATCTCCTTTTGACTAAACATATGGTTTTTTAAAAAAAATTCCCAAATGATTTTTTTTTAAATTACATTTAAAAACTATATATAGTTTTAAACTCCACTTAAATTATTTTTCAGGTCTCGTTTCTGAACCTATCGTATTTATAGAAAGTAATATATGAAAATGGAACGGATTTCGATTAACAGATCTAAATTTAGTTGCTACGCCGCCCCCGAACATGCAGCGTATTATAATCTCGTGTACAACAGGATAATATACAATTCCAAAACTGTAACATACCTATGTAATTTTCATATATGGTTGATAAGCTAAATTTATGTTATTTTTTTCGATAACATTGTAATAACATAATAATACAGATAAGAACGTGGCATAAAAGCCACCGACAAGTAATCAGTGACTATAAAAATACGATTTCGGTTGAGGTAACGAACAATCCAGTTACTTCGTCAGCTATAACCGTCTGCACCGAGATACGCCCAATTCATGTCACACACAATTATTATACATTGTGTATAATACGTATCGGTAGCGCTCACCCACAACCCTTTCACCCCTCCCGAAAAATACCATAAATAGGTATGAAATAATGTCATATACAAAATATATATAGCGACAACAACAACGATGACGAGAATCACCATAGGTACGCCACAACATGCAACTTATAAATGTCTCGTGTGCACGTATCATTATGACATTGTGTGCGTGTTTTGAAGTTTGAACATTTCAAACACGAAGGTGGCGGCGGCGAATATCGAAAAACTCCGGGAGGTCGATAGGTTATAGCGTATACGTGATGGTTTATGATATATATAAATAAATAACATAATAGATGGTGGTTTTTATTTTTATATTTACTTAACTACTTTTATTTGATTTTATTATTATTTTTATTTTTTACGGCGACGCTTAAAGTGTAGGGTTCGACAAAACGGTGCTAATACCGGTGACGGAATGGTAGGTAGTATATATATACTTGGTATTTTACACAGCACAAGGAAGGTAGATGAGATCCAATATAAAAGTGAGTGAACTAAATAAAATAAAAAAATAAAATGACAAATTGCCATCACGAAACCCCTTGTATAGTTGTATGTAGGTATGTGTGTGACAATAAAAAGAAAAAAAGAAAACAGTTACCGTTACGAGATAAATCGATTGTGCAGCTACTCTCCATTAGAGATGAAATTTATTATTTCATAACATCTACAAAACTCTCTCCATATAACATATAATATACATGCAGGATAGAAGGCGCACTTCCTATAAAGAGTTCTTACGTGTCGACGCGCGACGGACGATTATTGGTAGTGAGACACGACATATGTAAGAAAACATACAGTTTGCAAAACAATACGTTAATCGCTTCGAATTTTCATAAAAAACTATTTCTGTTATTTCGTAGGTCCTCAAGTTGTATGACAAGTACACGCAATAACGTGGATCTGGAATTGAATAAAAATTCATAAGTTTTCGCCGTTTTTACAACAAGTGCACTTGAGGCGTAAACAATTATTACTATTATTATTATTATTATCATTATAAATAACTGTGTTTTTATTTATTTATTTGTTTATTTTTTTTGTGGGAGAAATGTCTATCATTACGTTTCTGAGTAGTAAAATACTTTAACGTTAAACTTTGAGAGTAGAAAAATACTAATACTTTTTATAATAGACACTAAGACACTAAGTAAAACTAAAAATAAGTTGAAGTTATAGAAATTTTAAAATATCAAAAATACATGACTTGTATTGTGTACATTTTTAATAAAATATTTGAAGTTCTATATTAACAAACTTTCCTTAAACGATTTTAGTTTTTTTTTTTTTAATTGTAATTGAACAAATATTAATTATAGGGGCTAGAAACGTTTCCCCATAGAATAATATATGATTAAACAATATTTATAATTATTAATGTCATAAATAATGCGATATTTTCAGCAAAAATACTTCTCATGTATTAGAAAAATAAATAAAGCATTTTCGTTGTAATATAAATAAATTATAAAATATCCTTAGAAATAAACGTTTTTAATTTTTGGGTTTACACGAATATATCATCTTTGATAGTCGTTAAAAAGTCCATAAATAATATAATAACTAATAAGTAAAAAATAAAATAAAATATAGGTAATATAATTTATTTCGGTCATCCGTCGCATGAGAAACAAATAACTACTCATCTGAACAATTTCGTATATATATTATTATATGCGATTCTATAAAATGGACGAGAAAGTTTTAACCAAACTTTCCAAGGTAGTGCTATATTATTATGGCTTTAGAATTCAAATTATAATCTATGGTGTTTCAGAAAATTAGACTTTACCATGCAATTGTTCAAAAAATATATTAGAAAATAAAACTCAACTAGGTCATACTAATTTTGCGTGCACAAATACAACCCCCAGAATAAACGTTTTATTTTTCAAATCGCGTGTGTGAGAATACAAAAATCGATATTTCATCAAACCAAACAGTTTTCCGTTAAGTATAGCTTTACGATGAAGTATTTTACTAGGACAATTATTAATTCAGTGTAATTATAAATTATTCAGGTTACTAATTGTCGGTGGTTTGTTTAATTAAAATAATTATTAATACATTCTGAGAAATTGGTATAAAGATAGATAGAAGCTACACTAAAATTGAGTATCTAGAAAATTGAGTATCTAAGTATCTAGTTACAAGATACAAGATATTATGAAAATTCGTAACTCGTTACAAATTATATTTACAGTAACTTAGTTACATTTTAGTTACTAATAAAGTTTCATAATTATTTATGTTTATTACTTTATGAAAAATATATTTTAGCAACTTACGTTATAACAGTAAACAATGTAAATGTATGGTTAGACTATCATATAATATCAAATTTCAAACTATAATATTTAGTGATAATAATAATAATAATAGATACAAAATAAGAATAACGATACTAAAATAAGGAGAGTAGATTTATACACAAATATTAAATAGTAAATACTGAAATTAAGTACAAATTATGCGGTTTTTTTTTTAACTAGCTAACATATCATTAAAAAAATTATATACAAAAATAAAGTAATAAAATAAATAAAATATTTCAATTTTTAAAATTACAAATTTTTAATTATATTTATATGTTCGTTTAAACTACGTAACTAATTATAAGTTAAAATTGTAAATTTGTTAAAATTTTATCTTGATTCATGTGACTGATTACTGCCAAACACTAACTGTCAAGATATAGGCAAGATATTATAAATAATAAATAAAATATTTACACATAATCACCGTTATAATATTTTTAAAAGTTCTAACGCAGTTTACAAAAAGTTCTTGTGTATAGAAATGTTGATTTTATTTTACACTACTTACCTAAGATTTATCTGATTATTATTATTATTTTTTTTTATCTTAACAATTCAGATTAGATTTTACAAAATATACAAATGGAACGAAAAACAAAATTAATCATAATCAAAATAACAATTTCCATCCAAACACTGCATCTTCAGCTTTAATTTTCTGTTCACAAATAATAAACCGCTACTAATTATCATAGATTCTTGAGCTTTTACAGCGATGTGTGATTTTTTTTTTTTGTGTGCTTCTGTTATCAATTTTGAAGCGGTAAAAATAGATCAATTTTTTAATTGGAGGATAGTTTCTGATTGAAAATTCCCAGTACGATTACTATTCAGTATAATTATAAAAAATACAAAAAATCCGAAATATTCAAGCAAAACCTAGACACATCAAATGTATTGACATATATACTTTATGGACATGATCAATCAATCAATGTTATTAACTCTTTAAAAATTGTTTGTGATAAACAATTCATGTTTTCAATTTTAAATGTTATTACTTAAAAAATGTAATACAAGGTTATAATAAATTGGTCTAATAGAATTCTAAAAAATACATAAACCCTCTATTTTTTTATAGACATTTGAAGCTTAAATGTTGATAACATCATTCATTAAACAAAAAATGATTTTTTTCTTTAACAATTTTAGCTATTATGTTGCATTTTAAATAATTATCGAAGGATACATACATTTTTCACCATCACGTAGATTATAATTTTCTACTCACAATAAAATTGTTTAAATATTTAAATTAATTTTAAGTTATCTAAACATTGAACCAATCCACGCCATTCGACATAAACACGTGTGGCGCTGACTTATAAGTTCATAATAGTTATTATTACATAAGTGTAATATTTAAAAAAAAAAAATTCGATATACCTAACATACTATTAATATCAATTTTAATAAATTTTCATAAGTTGTTAACTGTTTTTACTTTTACTATTGTATTTCTTGTTCTTTTATAATGTATTTTAAAAATTCGTTTAGAATGAATTATAATAAATAAATTATAAAATAACTCTAGAAATAGAGGCTAACCATTGTATGCGCTAAGACTTCTAAAGCTTTTTTTTGTATGTGATTATTAATAGTTGAATAGAAATTTAATACATTAATAACTGTTACCAACTCAATGATGAGATATACTCAAAACCATTATTTTTTAAATACTTAACAAATGCCATTGTTGTGTAAACAATCATTGCGCAAAATATACCTACTTCTAAATAAATTATGAAACGATTTCAAGAGAGAGAGATCTACGTACATCTAGGATCTAAGGCATAGACTCTATATGCTATATATTATTATAATGCCCGTTTTCACATTAACGGCACGTGCCACTGACTTGAAAAAGTAAATGAAAAAAAAAAATGTATACATAATTCTGATACAACTACTATACGGTTATAATATTATTACGATGAACAGGCGATTTTCACACGGCATTTTTCGTTTGTGAAAAAATGAAACAAAAACATTAATTTATTAACACCATAATATACTATGATTATATATTATATTATATAATCACGACATCCGTTAAATAATATAATAATACTTAATAAATTAACCATAACGAAAGTGAGACGGAGACTTCATTGTTTTTGTTATAAAAATGTTTTAACTACTTTATAATAATGATAATATATCACAATGCCATTTCGGAATAATAATCTTGCAATCAATCAGTGAACTATTATTGATAAACTAATAATTGATAATATTGGAAATTAATATGCATAATATTAAAAGGAAAGTAAATCATTATCTATATATTTTCAAAAAAAAAAAAAAAAAATGTAATTATGATATTCAAATAAAATATCACAGTATAGGTACAATTATAATCATAAGATACATCATAATATCTGACAATTTTTGGGAACCATTAAAAATCTTTTAATTTCTGCAAATTACGTGAATAGGACATAGGCAATAGCTATTAAGAAAGGTTAAGTTTTTTACCTTAACAAATTTTTGTTGATGATCATGATTTGTGAATTAACGGCATTTATAACCAAGTGCGATGATTATTTTCATGATTAAAGCTGATTGACTTGTCACGTAAACGCAGAAAATAATATTTTATATTTAAAATAAAATACTATTAAGTAAAAGCTTCGTCCGTAGACTTGAAGCACGTATCACAAATGGGTTATAGTGAATTCACATAATATATTATATTATGACGTGTCTTTTCGCATAGGTTGGATGAATAATTTTCACCAATTAAATAAAAAGAAATCAAATTATATTTTTGTTTTCACGTTGTATAATATACTCACCACATGTACCGTATTTTAATTGTGTTCCGAACAAAGAAATAAATTACATAATAAAATACGTATACATGTGTGCGTATACAGAATTTAAGGAGTGTTATAGAAGATTATCAACATCATATTATAATATTGTATTTTAATAATATAGATTAACATTACCTAAACGTTTGCAAATCTGCAAACAAAAGACGATTTTTTTTCATACCTAGTTATTTTTAAATCATATTAACCTTTTAACTGTACTTAGATTATAATATAATATATATATTCACTTGATTTAATATTAGTAACAGCTGGGCATTTTTCTGAAAATTAATTGGGTTTACCGCACAGAAAATAATATAATTAGTTTATCTATTTCAAGTTGTTCTCGAACATCGAGCTCGTTGTAAATGATAATGCGTGGTGTGTTGTTTTAAATGCTTCCGCACACTGAAATTAATGTACAAAAAATCTTTTACCGAGAAACGCACTCACACATGCCGCCACCACAAGGAAAGATATCGTTATTCCCGTATATAGTTCATATCCATGATATTCTAGTAATATAGAGATGTCAAGAAAACACTAACACAACGGTGACGTATGGTGGAGATCGACGTCGGCCGCGGACCGCGTGTGTTTTTATCTGTATAGTGAGTACGCGTATGTATTTGAGAAGCGTATCGATTTTTCAATCAAAGACCGACTACGACCACTTCTAGAGAAAAAAAATATATTCTACTTACATATTTTACACTCCACTGTACCATAGTATGTTATAAAATTATATAGATGTATCATATTATGATACATTTTACTAAGTAAGTAAATATAATGGCTTTTAGAGAAAAATAAAAAATAATTATTTCATAATATACGTAGCACCTATACTGACGTTGGTCTTATTATAATTAACGAGAAAAAAGTTTTAAAAGTTATACAAACAAAATCTCGCGTTACATAACATGTATTATATAAGCACTACGACGTAATGATGAACGTATTTGTTTCTTTATTCGTCATGAAAACCAAATATTATTGTGGATGGGGAGGAGGTTATTCAACTGATACTAGCTTTAGACAAAAATGTTTACCAACGCTTTTACTCAAGTGGTGATTTGTACAGCTATAGTTTTAAATATAAATTAATCTCTAGGTAAACATTATACGTATATTATTAAATATAGTCACTATGTGGCAGTGTGAATTTATTTTTCTATGAAACAGCTATATTTAAAATAAGTATCATAGTATAATAGTATTATAACTTACTATAATTTGTTGTTTGTCTGAAATAATAAATTAATAATCATTAAAATATTGATAAAAGATTCATTTTGAAAATCGAAATTTAGTAAAGTCTTTTTAAGTTTAAGAGTGCATAAATCTTATAAATTATCAAATATGACAGTAGAATTGACTAGCATAATCAACTATCAAACACAATGTAAAGTAGTTCGTGCAAATAAACATAAGTCTAAAAGTACAATAATTATAAATAATTTCATATAAACGGATTACTGTGTCAAAGACCGTGCATGATAACGTATAAGTGCTTAATATATATTATATATAGACAACATTATGAAATTAAAAAATATTAAAATTGAGTATTTTTCTGAGAGGCTTTTAATTTTGGAAAAAAATTTTAATTCGTATAAATATAAATAAAAATCAATAACATAGAACATGGTTGTACCTACCTATATTTTTATAGGTATATGTAGATAGTCAAATACGTATGTCTTCTATAATAATAACGACATTCGTATTTATCAATGTCAATAAAACATCAATTATGAGCATTAACTAAATTTAATATTATATATTATAAAAAGAACATATTGATGATTTCCGGAAAACGTAATACACTGTAGAAAAATATTCAACGCATTGGATGCATTATTTTTAACACTCTCAATACTATTATAGTACCGCCTGATTGATGTTGACATAACACTATCTGAGCTTCACACTGTACGACGAATAAAGACTTTTATGATAATCACATATATATATAAGTATATCGTGTTGTGTATCATATGTATGTATATTGTACATGACGTTTTCAGAATAAACGATGTATTACAATACGTCGCCGAATATTGTACATGAACGCGAATAGGGCTGTCATTTGAAAGAGATCATTTAAACGGGTTAGTCATTTTTGACTCAAACATCAAAACTAGGCAATTTAATAATAATAATAACAATATGTATTGACAAATAATATATTTTTTTATTTAAAACTATTTTTGACGATAAATTCACTACAAATTTGTTTACGATACGTGTCTTGGAAAAAATCCTTCTTCGGAAATTACGGTAAACCTTAAACATAATATAATATTACCTACCCGTATCGCAGAGAACACACGCGTTGAATAAACATAATACATTATACTTCTACATTATGACATACATATACTCGTATTAATATTATGTACAGTGTGCCTGCAAAAACTACGACATATTGTTGTTCACATCGGGTTTAAACGAGGGTAAAAAAAATTAAAGAGAAAAAACCTGTGAACGTGCACTGCAGTGAACGACGAATTCCAACAGAAGGAGGACAAGGGGCGACCCCCCTCCCAAATCCCACTTAAGTGTTTCATCGTATATACATAATATGTATATATACACACACTCGTATACGTGTATATGATGCATATTATAGAATATATATATATATAGCACGACAATAACAAGTCCTCCTCTAGTGATTGTGTCATGCTGCGACCTATATATACATTATACATATAATGTGCAATTATTTAAAGCATATATATTTTCATTACATACATATATATATATATATATATGGTGTCTCTAGGACGAGGGTGGAACGTATATAAATATAAATATGATGATAATAGCCAAAGATTATAAGAATACATAATAATATATACTCGTCGGTAATATATATATTACACCGGCATAGTATTATTATTAGTGCAATATATAATATTATAATAATAATGAACGCGGAAAATATATATATATATATATAGGTACTCACTGAGTGTAGCGTTGTTGAGTTTAGTCTGGTCCACTTGACCTCTAAGCGCCCGGAGCTTGCGGAGCTTTTGTTCTTGAGCCTCGACCCGATCCCGGAGGCGGCGGAGCCTCTCGTGCTCCGCCGCCACCTGATGGTGCTTGGCGTCGTGTTGTTTCAGGTAGCGGAGCCGCTGCTCTTTGGCAGCCAACAGCTGCCGCTGCGACTCGATCTGATGCTGTTGTCGGCACGCCATCTCTTCCAGCTCCCGAACCGTCAGTTCTGTGCCTGTTTCTCCCGACGTCGGTAACTGTAAAATATTATTTCAAGTTAGTTTTTGTTTTGAAAAAAATAAAGAACTATATCTCTTCAATCTCCCACTACCTTCCACCATAGAGAATTCGAGTAATCAAACTCGTCCACTATCTTATAATATTATAATCTACAACTACATATGATAATAAATAGCCCGTTGTATCATATTAATCGAGATTCGACGGGCGCAAAAAAAAAAAGTCGTCGTGCGAAGAGCAAAAATGCAACGTCACTCTTGACCCGGCTGAGGACCGTTGACTGACGATAATGCACCAATCAAAAGCGGGTTATACAATTGTTTATTTTCGTAACATTAACATAACACGCATATTAAATCAGAATCGTTTATACTGGTTTATAGTACGTATTATATCGGCGATGGCGTGCACTATATTCGGGTAGGTCTTTTTGTTTTGTTTCGAATTTTTTTTTTTTACCGTTCATTATTTTTACATGCCTTTTAAAACATTTTATGCGTGGACCGTACACACAGAAAATGTAAATATGATATTATTATCCTAGTATGATAATGCACATTATATTATATTATTATATGGATTTAACGCTATAAATACACCGTTATTCGACAACGCCGTGTCCATGTTGAATCCATTAACCGTGGCGTATTATCAATATGTAGCTTTTGGTCCCAACCCGCGGGCACCGACCGTATAAAAACAACTAATAAAAGTCAATTTCCGTTCGTAATCTTATGCATAACCCTATACATGAAAATTTGACCTCGTACGAATAATAATACCTACTTAATATAATAATAGCAAACAGACCAAGCAACGGAGCATGGATAATCGATATGGATGAACTAATAATAATAATAATGACGAGTTCTCCGACGTCTTCGGAACGTGTTGATATGCCAAATAACTCACAGGCTAGTTGTTTATACATAGGTTAACATAACCTAACCAAACCCATAACACCGTTCGAAAATCATTCTCGATGTAATCTCCGTGTTTTCAGCTTGTGCGACAATAACGTCAGTGATGTTTACAGATTTCAACGAACGAAGATAATCGCGAGCGTGATCGGTAGCTGCACTTATATGATTCGCGCAATGGTATGTATACGTTCGAGGGTGATCTTGACGAAAATTTACCGTTCGTCGATATTCGAACACCACAACAATGTATCCACTTAATATTGGTGAACGGTGTACACTGTAACAACACATTAACAATACTCGAATCCTCGTGGTTATTTTCAAAGAGAAGGAGATAGATAGAGAGAGTGTGTAAGGAAATAAAACATCGCTAACAATAATAATAATTGCACACACACGTACCACTCGTGTGCTTAATGAAAAACATCGTCAAGTGAAATAACTTCACATATATTATTATTACGGAACAAAGCATACGTGCATAGTACAAACTACGAGTTGGCACTATATATATATATGAATAGAATATTTTTTCTTCAACCATAATAATTAAAAAACGCATTTTGAAGAGTAAATCCGAGTATATAATACTATAATATCATATCCGCTATATACTATAGGGTGGGCCCACTTAAGATTTCCTTTTTTTCTAGTGCATACTATATGAAAAAAAAAAAAAATAAAAAATGACCTGAACATAACGGGTGTAATTATATGATCAACAAACCTGCAAATATGCAATGTATAATTTATATTTTAATACGGTTTGAGATTCAAATCGAAACAAAAATGGTCTGATAATCAATATGTTAAATATGAAAAATATAATAAGGTGTGTGAAACAACATTAATGCCATGCCATTAATAGTTACAGCGGTTATATGATACACGTACGAGTTGCGCAGAGATGATGTGCATGTAGATATCTATAACGGCTACTATAAATGAGCCGGTAGTGAGTAGGTACATATTTCATCACAAACGGCATCGGCAATTGTTAACTACGCCCGCCGTTCTTTAAATTATTTTTTTTATTGTTTTTATACAATGGGTTATTTTTTGCATCACATTTCCTAACATTAAATGTATGAAAAACTTAATCGGACGGAAAAGAAAAAAACAACCGTTACAGCGCAAAGTGTTTACTTAATTAAAACGTGTGTATGTAGTATACTTTAAAAAAAGTAATCTCGTCGAATCGTTTTTTAAATAAATATGAACAGTCTAAAGAGGACAGCAAATATAAATTCGATAAATACACAAAATTATTAATAATGAAACTACATTTAGCAGGTTTTTTCTTTTTCTTCACGACCTCGAGTGTAGAAAGAAATACTACTTTGATAACACAAAACGGATTCTGAAACCACGACTAACTCGGTATATATTATTTATAGGTATATAAATATTAATAACTAATTGTATGGACAAATATACCTATATGTATACACTATACATATGTGTTTTACTTTTGATTGATTACGCTAGCGGTCTTCAATAAACCACGTAAGTCGATCGGTCACGGACTGGGGAGTTTTGGTTTGCAATAATTTACTTATAGAGTTCCGGGTCGGGACAGTTGACGAATGGTGGTGAGGAGGTAACGAAAATAAAATGCTATGGTTAATAACACGGTTTGTGAACACACATATAGTATGTATAGTGGAGTCATAGTTGGTGCAAAAGTTCAGCTACCTAAGATTATAGTATCACAATAAAACACTAATAAAACAATATAGATGATTTAAAAAAAAAAAAAAGAAAAAAGTAGATACCTAATTATAAAACGACATAGTTGCATACACATATATTATCTATTTATATTATTAAGTTAAACCTCGAGTTTAGTGAAATATACACACTATTGCACAATAACTAAATATAAAACAGTACATTAGAGACTGAAAGGGTGCTGCGTGAAGCAAAATTCATACAAACATGAGCGTTTTATATATGCAAGACAGTTATTTTTTTATCGCAAGATGGACAATGAATTTATTTCATCTCCACGTGGACGATATACGCTTTTTATTATCGAGTTTTTTTTTTTATTATTGACGTGGATGAAAATGTTTGAATATAGTACTGCAAAAAAGTGTAGTTTTTGATTCTCGACATAAATGATATCGTTAAAAAAAGAAAAACGAGCATAAAAACTCCGCAACACTTATCAAAATACTATACCACATCAATAGGATGACGTTGAACAAACACTAAACAACATCTCGTACATATGAAAGGCATTATAATATCAGCTATAACATTATACTGGCGGAGAAAATACGTTTGTCGTCAAACGGTACGGAACAAAATAATTCGAACGTATGTGGCAATATTCTTCCGGTGGTAATTCATGAATACATCGGGAGATGGCATTTTAAAAAAGAATATACAAATCGAATAAGAACCTGAATAAAATATGTGTGTATTTGCATTATACGAAATATCGAAGTATAGAACGTTTGAGATAAGACCGCACGACTGAATGAAAATCAATTCGACTGAAAAAATACTCTTTGTGCGAATACAAACCGTTTTTATTGCATTATTTAATTATATATATATATATATATATATATATATAATATACAGTTAGGAGACGAAATATTCTTATATATATATAAATGTATGAAACCTAACCGGAAAGTACATGCACACAAAAGAACTTGATAATCGTGAAATATAACAGACGTATGGTTTCTAAATACCTAGATAATATATTATGTGTGATGTGTAAGTGCCCTTTTTCTAATGACAATTGTGTAAATCCGGCATACGGGGTTCTTTCAACTGACGCACACGCCGCAGACGTTTTCCTGAGCCATTTTCTTTTATTTCCATCCAATTTAATTCGTTAGAGTGTTTTCTGTTATTTATTTTATAATCCGAGAGATTGGAGTATTGGGATATTGGCCATAAACCCGTAACTACACGTGTGGAGCACGCGATTATGTGTGTAAAATTGTCTGATATTGTCACCTCCAAACGCGTTTCTTTCCTTAAAAAGCATCTATCGCAAATGTGCACACATACTGTACATAAATATTTTATTCATAATAGGCATATGCTCAAATACCAGGGTGACGCGATGGAAAGAAACATACCAACATAAATCAAGCTCAGCACCCTCACTACTAGTGTATGTGTGCAAACGCGAGTGAACGTTTTTCAAAATCCCAAGGGTGTGCTTTCGTGTGAATCCATTTGCACATGATTTTTTATCCTGGAAACCCATCTTCGACCACGATAGGTAGATAATATCATGCATATTGTTTTTAGTGTAGACAGAAATATGTGCGAATAATTTCAATTTTTATAATTTTATACAAAAAATAAGTATGTACATAACATATTATCGATTTTAATTTATTGCCATCGCGAATTGAAACGACTGTGAGACAAACGACGGTTCAAAATGCATCGAAATTCATTATCGCGCGGACGTATTAAAAAATACAAGCCCAGCAGAAACCTTAAAAAGACAATCGGCGAAACCTTAAAAATAAAATAGTCGCGAACATTTCAAAATGACTGGTGTATACCCATAAAAAATATAAAACTAACATAACAATATTATATAATATAAATATAACTGAAACTACCCCTTCACCGTGAGATTTTCCATTTAAAACATACCGTTGTGAGTACTCGGAATTGATAATGGCTCTTGGTATTTGTTAATTACAAAACTCGTATGTGTTAATTATTTTCGTTACACGTAACTAGTCACGTGGTATATATTATATGATAAATAATAATGTGTACGTTTGTTTGACCTTTAATTGAAGTCTAATATTTGTCAAATAAAATTTAAATACTACCACCGCAGTAGTCCCGCAGTGATCTTCCATGCCTTTGACCAATCGGCCGAAACTGTTTGTGACTACAAAAAGCATTACTGCAGTTAGTTGTAGTTGTTTAATGTATTTTATTATTTATACAGTATAGCTACATACGTAAAGTTTAATATTTAACTTTAAAGTCAACTCGTAAATGGGAAAATTGACAGATGGTAATATAACGTCATATTATATTAAGTTTAGTTAAAACAAAAATCATGTATTTTAATTCAGATTTATAAAATATATACCTAAATACAATTTTCAATAAATATACTACAATAAATTATAGGTACGTATAAAATGGGCGTTTCGTAAAAAAAATAAAAATTAATAACAAATAATATATTTCTTAATAACTAATAATATACGTTATAGCTACACGCAAACATCGTTTTCAATTATTAAATAGGTGTAAGGTGAAAAACAAATAAAGCCCTGTCATATCTAGGGACGGAAAGAAGTTCCAAAACTAAAACGAATCGAACCGAACCGAAATGCATTATTAGATTTGAAATCCATATGTTGTAGTGCTCACACGCACACATAGTATATAGCTACGAGTTCGTTACGCGACCAATCATGAGATGTCAAACGAACGGTGGTGGTAACAAAAATAATATAAATACACGTCTTAAGGTCCTTGGTATTTCGTATCCAAACTGTAATCCAAGTGGTAATACGAGTCGTTTAATAAATGTCTGGTCGGTAAGAAGAGAAAAGAAAAAAATACGTCCCTGCTAGTAAAATATATATATTGTACAAACAAATTAGTAGAAACGTCAATAACTTTTCGGCTTTTCTCAGTGGACAGCCCAATGCGTCTATGCAACGATTTCTTATGTATCTATATTCTATATATCATACTACTGTATATGTCAAATAATACATTTTGACCCATAAAAAACAATATAGCGTATAATATAGTAGACTGCATGCAATAAGGAGAAGCGAGTTCACACGCGATAATAGTCTTTACACTGAAGTGATATTTGTTTTCACCGGTGTGCGACTTGGTCGTTGTTTCCATTAAAGGTTGGGCCATTGATTTTTACAACCCACGACCAAATAATATCACTAAATATATATGCACATGTTATATATATTATTTAGTAAAACGATCAAATTGCGGTGAATAAAAAAATATATATATAGGTAATAAATATGAATATTTGAAACGATTTTTTAGAACTCTACATTTAAATTCTGTATAGCCAGCACATTATAATATTACTATGAATTATTTAGCATTCCTACGACGTCACCTCGTCTCTCGTAGTCATAATCAATTGAATAAAAATGATATTATGATAATATCATGTTAAACATTACGTCGAATTGAAAGTGAATGTATTCTTCGCAACTAAGAATAGTAGTGGAGTACGTTTTATTTTTCGAAATTCATATTTACATAATAATATAATATTTTTAAATTATAATACACTGCTGTTGGTAAAAAAATAAAACACATTGCGAATAAAATATTATTTTCTCATTAAATATTTACGTACCACCAAAAAGATGAGCACCGTGGTATAAATATACGTTGTACTGTAGTACAGGTAAAAAAAAAAAAATTAATTAGAGCTCTGAATATAGTGCACTATAAAACACTATTATATACGTACAATGCATTTAAAGTGAAAAAAATAATTATTTTTAAGTTACGTGTATATATATGACTGAGCTATACAAATAAAGTTAAAAGTGAATTATTAAAAAGTCTAAAATAACTAAAAACTAATATTTTTAAATGCTTTGCATTAAATTTACATATAATAAATATATTATATATAATAACATATTTTATTTTGATTTATTATTTAAAACACTAAACACACATGCATACTAAAATTAAAAAAACTAATAACTAATTCTCTATTATCGTATTTTATCTAACAAAAATAACTGCATTGTTATACGTAACGTAATCCTTAGTTACAAAATAAAATAATAATAATAATAAAACGGTACCTAAAAATCTATTTGTGCACTCCAATTAATGCAAAATCAAAGATACAAAACCAAATGCTACTATAAGTAAATAATAGCCATTGCTTTGAGATTTGAATTAATTAAGCTATAATTTCAAATAAAAACAAAATGCATTCGTGACAAGTTTGTAAGCCTGTATAATATTGAAAAAAAAACAATTTTATATTATGTGGTATATGGGTAGGAGAAAAAAACTTCACACAATGTTTATATTTGTATACATCGTACGCATATTATGCAACCAAATTAAATATCATGATTCAAGGTGTGCCGAGTTAAGAATTTTAAAAATCTCTAAGGCCGTACCTCCTCTTATACTGTTCTCTCACACCAGTTTTATATACTTATATTATTATTGTTGTTATTATTATGGGTAATATATTTTACTTGCAGACGTATTTCCAACTAATAACCTCAAACAGCCGGTACTCTATTTTGACGACATTTTCTTGTCGTCTCTCGGATTTATCCCCACTTCCCACCAGAGGATAGATTTTCTCTATTATCCAAGTCATGTCCCTGCGCTTAACCGACCAAAGTGAGAAGTTTTCCACCATTTTCGTTTCGTCTAGACCTATTAATTTTTTAACATAAAAAACCCTGAGCATTTATACGAGCTACTTAATTTTATTCCCCTTAGCCCACCGTGATGCTTTTACGGCGATTCTTGAACATGCGATTCATTTATGTCTCTAAACTCGTAAAAACTATTACATATCGCAGAACACGCTTGAAGTAGTTATCAATATTTAACGAACTTCTTAAATCTATTATACTGGTGGAAACACTGGAAACAATCGCTAAGCCTACGCGCTCAACGAAAGCCAAACGAGAATATTAGATAACGCGGCAATCTTTCGAGAACTCAACTTGGAAAACATACATTTTTCATATTTCCCTCTTCCTCATCATCGTGATATCGTTTATAATATAATACGTTGAATTTTACAAAGCGAATAATACATACACACACATATACGTAGATATAGTTGTGCCTAAATAGAATAATGCCCTATAACAACTTATGTAGTTTCGCAAAAAACTTAAATTAAATATAATAGTTTTGATGTGAAACAATTATTGAGATGGTTGCATATAAGTGTGGATAAAACCTTTTACTCGTAAAAGCGGCAAGGCATTTGGTATTAAATCCTAGTGGATATACATCAATATTATTATTATTATTTTAGATATTGTATTATCGACCTTATTACGTATAACTTGTTGCAATATATTTTACTTGGGGTATAGGATTATATTATATATTTTACACAAATTACGTCCACGTTGTTGTATAATATCCGCCTAAAATAACGATGTTGGGACAGAATACAAACTGAATATTTGCGTACCAAACCGTATCGTCTAAGAACAATTCCTGGAATAATACATTACATAAGAAAAAGGTAAATATCGAAAAAAATATATATTTGATAAATATTACCTACTAGTTCTAATAATATAATATAATAAATAGTTTAGTACTAGGTATATGAAATATAATATTGTACAGTAAATCATATTATTATAAATATTTAAATAATTTAAACAATTAAAGTGAATCAACGATATAGTATTATGAAATATGCATATATTGATAGTTAATTACACAATGTACGTATATTTTGTGTACAATAATTATGGAAATAGTTATAAAAGTTGATATAATAAGAACAATGAACGAATACGATGATTAAAACTAAATAAATACTCACTTCTTTTACGATTTGCTATATTTTATAATACGTATTCGCAACAATATGTTAAAACGAAACTATTTCTATGAAAAGTAAATTTTGTAATATGGACGACATATTATCACATAATAAATGTAATATCAATTTTCGTTTATTGACATTGCGCCGATAACAAATACCAAATCCATAACGTTAATACAAATTGGCAATTTAAAATAAATAATATAAATTACATAGACTTTCATTCTGTGTCGATATATTATAAAAGTTGATTAAAATAAGTTAACCACCTAGTCTCCTTTAAATATCTACATAAAAAAATTGCAGACTACACGTTTGTATTTCAGATAGATCGTAAAAAATACTTCATTTTTATTTATCTTGTCTTAAATATATGTATATACTTGGTAAGAAAAAAATCGGTTTTTATATGGAAGATGAAAAAATATCGTATTCGTTTGTGCGTCACTGGTGTCTTGCCATTAAAATAAAATAAAAAACTTTCGTCCGGACAACAAGCTGTTGCACGCACGGAGAATACGAAAGTATTGAACTGGTGCAATTTTTTCACCTCGACTTCCTCGCAATACAAATTACATATTTGCAAAAAATCCCGCTCATTTCGTCTGTAATCTATATTGCAATATAATAATAATAACAATATGTGATTTATTTTACGGTGGTGGCTAATTGAAAATAAGAGAAAGTGTGTTCAGGGTGTTGAATATACTTCTCCTATGAATCTCTAAATTTCTCTCTGTAATAAACTAAATAGATTTCCTAAAAAAATAAAAAAAAAATCTAAGATAAAATATAGCGAGAAAAAGGAATTTCGTTATTTAACAAGCAGAACTGTTATAAACTACCGATGACGGAGGGACATCAGCAACTTCAGTCGTATATTAAATGACAGGGAATGATTTCGAATGACTACTAAAAATTAAACGCATCCGTATCGCCTCTCTCGCTTATATACACACGCACAGACGTTGAAATGATGACACGCTACTGAGAAGAAACACTAAAGAACAATAAAATTATTATAATTTGTCTGGCAATTTCACTGCTGTGTGTGTTTCTATAATGCACTGTTATATATATAGAGAGAGTGTAACAGTTGGCCAACATCGACCTGAGTGATACAACGTCGTTGAACATATTAATTTATATAATATGTAAAATATATACATATACAGTGCTTCAACAATTATTGTACCACCCCTATATTATCTTTTTATATTCAATTCATTCAAATTTTGGTTTTTGAAATTTTAAAATATACTTAAAACTATATTTTCGAATACTTAAGAATTTGTATTATTGCCTATAAAATTTCAAAGTTTAGTTTTGAGTTATTTAACATTGTACAATACGGATAATATTGATGATTTAAAATTAAAATATTATGACTTGCAAATTATAGCACCAAATATATATTAATCTATTAATATATAAAGAATTTTCATTAACTTTCATTTCATAATTAAATGAAAAATGGGGGTGAGCACTGAGCATACTTGATTAACCACTCTGTATATACACAGTATAAATTTATCCTTTCTACAGAGTTCTGTGGAACCGTGAAATACATAACAAGAGAAATTTTAAGGGTCGGAGGATAGTATCCGAGTGTAAATCAGACCGACAGAGGTGATGGCGGATGGAACAGGGAAATTAAGGCATGAGAAAAAATTCAGTCGTAAAATACCAAATCGCGTAAAGCACGTTTTTACGATGTGACCTAGTCTAATAATATGTGGCAGCAGCATCACTCGAATGATAATGCGAATAAAGGGATGAAGGAAAAAAATTAAACGACAACAGGACTTTTCCTCGAGACTTTTTCCGAAGAACTTCATCAATTCTAACCCGTGGTTTGAAAGGAAAAAATTATGGCCAACTTCCAACTGTGAACCTTTCGTCTGTGCCTACCTACACACACCGTGACCCACGCATGTACCTATTGTACTATTAATTTTAAAATACCTCAGAGACTGAATAATTTATAGCTTATATATACATACATATAAATACACACAAAGATAGAGAGAGAAAGAAATAGGATTGAGTTGCGGAAAATAAACCTACAACACACACATAGTTATCTTCTACCAGCTCGTAAGCACTTAACCATTATAATAATATTATACTATTTTTGTCATAAATCCAGTAAAAGATGAAAATTCTTATGAAGAAAAAAATTAGGTACGATTATTATAATATGATTTCCAACATATGTAGTACGTTAACGTTAATGCTAATTAAAACCGGAAAAATATTATAATATAATCGAGTATACAGCACGTATAGTATAATAATGCAATAAGTTTACACGTAGGTAACGTCGTGCCTCTTCACGATAGACACCATTTAAAATAATAATTTCATAATTAGAATAATATTATTTTACATTTATTTTTTTTTATTGTTATCATTCGCAGCAATTGTATTGTTTCCGCTGACGACTGAAACACGACACACACGCGCTCGAGCGAGAATGCACAGAATAATAACTAAACCCGTTCATGTTTCCTTTTTTCGTGGACACGGGACAAATGGTATACAGGAGGGGGACTATATATGATGATGTCGTTCAACGCATATTGCTATTTAGAGCATTATAATAATATACAATGATAATAATGTAATAGTAATTACAGTCACGGCATAACTGCATATTATATTATATTATAGAGATACGCGAGTTCGTATATTATACACGACGCATTTATATGTAGCTACAATATAATATAATATAGAGCCTCGGCTAGGTTACGGGGACAATGTCAATTAATAGGTAATTTGTTCGTCCGCGTGATCGATTAAGGTGTATAGAAATTAAGCACATCCGGTCAACAACGGCGGCTGCTGTGGTGACGGAAGATTTGCGTTGCAAATGTGCTTTGTGAAAAATAAAAATGTAAAGAATAAATCTGGCTGACGCGCGACGTCGATTATCATTTCATCATTAGTCCTCTATCTTGTGCCTATATATATATATTTATATATAATGTTGTATATACTTATTCAAACGGTTTAACACTAGGCGGCATTAATAATAATAACATTAAAATCCATTTAAAAAAATCTGTGGTACAGACGAAACGCGCACGTCAATGTTATTAAAAACTGTAGGAAATCGTCACGGCCAAAAAAACGGAGGCCAATTAACGGCGAAACTATAGCAGTTCGCAGTACGCGATACCAATCAGAAAATCGTCGAAAAAAATATGATAAATAATAATATAACGAAATAAAAGAATATCGAGCGCATTTGGTTCCATCAGAATCATAGATTCGTAGGTATTATATTATATATGGACGAGCAGTGATCGTTAAACGTGCAGAAACTAATTTCATCAGTCTGCTTCTGTGTATATAGAAAAATATAAAATACACTTAACAGAAACAAATAAATTATACATTAACGTACCGTGCGGAATTGATTACATAGTCGACACACTATAGGCTCTCATCGTTTAGAGTATATTGATTCTTAACCTCTTTAAAAATAACGATCCTCAAAATAGATGTTCAATATTTATCGACGTACAATATACTTCAATACTTAGTTATTGGCCTGTCCGCAAAGGGGCAGTGTGAGAAAACTAAAAGTTTCAGCCTGAAACTAGAAGTGACCGCTTGGCTGATGGTTTTGTGTAAGTATTACGTAGTCGTATCTCAAATTCCCGACGGTACAGTGTATCGTTAGTACAATATAATAATATACCACGTGCCACCCGTCGACTCTAATCGTAAAAGTTTTTCAATCGTACACGCGGACGGCTTGTAATAGCACAATATCTAATAATATATTATTGGTGAATGTTGCGCGTCGATGACGTTTCCCGATAGACAAGCAGATGGTGAAAAAGAGATAGAGACCGAGAAAGAGAGAGAGAGAGAGAAACTCTAATATTGCGGAGTGATGAAAAAACAAAAGAAGACGAAATTATAAAAAAAAAAAACGGACAAAATCTGCTTTTCGAGAAAGAAAACCCCCACGGAACCCCTATAATATATATATATACATACATATTATTTATATTATACACGCGGGCGAAGTCATTAATATTCGTTTCGCATTAAGTATTTATATGTTCGTAAGGAATAGAATTTAGCTGTGTGCACGCACACGTATATATGGTATTATGATGGAGTAATGCCATTCCAACATTATACACGCACATGTTTAATGTATATAATATATTATGTGTAGGTTATGTATGTGTGTATAATATATAAGACACATTATATGTGTATATAAGAGAATTCTATTATGTATATGAGATACGACGACGATCCGTCGACATTTCTTTCAACTATAGAAATTCCATCTTCGATTGCGAATACGACACCACAATATAACCGTTCGTGATTCAGGGATTATGAGGGGAAAAATACAGCTTTTAACATACGAAAACCTACGCGGCCGACTACTCAATGCGATCATTTTAATCCAACCCACCACACGATCACGTGGTGGTGGCAAGAGTTTTCGTCACTCATACACTAGTCACTCTGCATGTAGTCATCGTCGTAACATAAATCGGAACATAAATGAAAACCCGCATTTTATGAACTAGTTCGTGTGAACAAAAACGTCCCCACTCCGATCAAAGATGTTTGTTAACATTTGTATGCAATTATTTTATACGTATTATGAGTATGTATTAGAATTTAGAATTTTTTTGAAACTAATATTCCAATAATATAAAAAATATTGAAAGGAGTCTAGGGACATAGGCTCCATTAAGTCTTCGTATCTTATTATTTATACCTACTTTTATAAACTATTTTATAATAAATTAAATGGGGCTATGTGTTCTTTGCTACCATTTAGTATTAACAATATTAGTCAAATATTAATATCCGAAAATTTCTAAAAATTGTTATTCAAACTCATAAAAATTACGTACCTATCATTCAAATTTACATTAAAATTTCCAAAGATGCTAACCTGGGGTGGGATTGCATGGATGTCGGATGCAGTTGCATTACAAAATTTACCTACATAAGTAAATCAAAGTATTGTATGTTATATATGTATAATAGACATCGAACATAAACTTTTCTTGCCAGAATTTCATGATTTGTATATATATATATATATATAATATGTACAAACGAAAATGGGTCGACAATACGTTTTGTTTTACCATCGGTTTCTATGACGCTGACCGTAAATAAAATACACATACACACAAGCTTATTACCCTATGTGTATATACACACATATTGGCCGCACTTCATAATAATATATTCATATACATATACTATATGCACGTTTTTACGTGTTCAACATATACTATAAAAAGAATGTAATAACACACTCCTGTGCCACAGTACAAATACTACTACTACTTATTTTACTACTAGTTGTTGGGTTTTATTTGAGAGAACGAATAACATCACGCTGGGGAAAAATCCTATATCCTTTTTGATTTCATTGTTTCCATGAAAAAGGAAGCAACAACAAAACTTTTTAAAGTGTCTTTGAGTCAACCAAGAACATTGAGGTAATCCGCTACCGGTTTTGGTTATGTTGTCTTATACATAATATACTGACCAAGATCTGCGGTGCTTTACTTAAATAAACTATTATTTTTTTTTTTTAATTTTAAAATACAACCAGAAAATACCAATACGATTTTTAAATTATTTCAGCCTATAAACAAAATGTTTAAATACTTGTTTTGATTTATTTTACACTTATATATCATGCTTTAGCGTTGGTTTAAATACCATTAGCGTACAGAAAAAAAAATGTATGGTAAATGTTTGTATTAATTAATAATTCAAATATAGTTACTATACATTTAAGCATAATAAAACTTCTATTATATAAGAAGTAAATAATATTGCTAATAAAAATACGTAATACATAATAATATTATATTATAATATAATGCAAAATATAAAAAAAACAGAAGTGTTAGATCTACAGAAAACAATTTTGAAACAGTGATAAAATGTTAAATTGTATTTATTATTTTATTCTGAAAATATAAAAGTTATTGGTTAATTATATTATAAAATTTAAGCTAAAAGTAAGGTTAGTACCTTTCTAAAAACACAACATGTTAAAAATATTCACACAACTATACCTTTATGGAAACATTATATTTTTAATAGGTAGCTCATCACTTATTATAAGTCTACAATAAAATCAATATCGAACAAAAGTTAGGTACAGAACGAGTAAGGTAAGAAGCACAATGAGTTTTTAATTATGTTGAAGTCATTACTACAGGCTCATCTAAAATCGATAAAATACATCCTATAACTATAATCAATATTTATTACTATTTCTTTATAAATTAACTGTCACTCGGTAAAAACTCAAATATTTTACGGTATGTTCATTATTCATTTCAATTATTTATATTAAAATGTCAGATGATAAAAATAAATAATTATGCAGTTAATAATTTAAATGCAAAGAAAGGATTTAATTTTATTAAAATAGTTAGAGGCTAAGAAATATGATACGAAATACACATAATATTATAAGTCATCTGATAAATGGTTAACCACGAGTATACATCTAAATTAAGCAAAATCAAAATACTGTTATACAATAACTATTAAATTGAAACAACACAAGTGTAGAAATCTAAAAAAAAATTATAATACTTACTATTCTTATTCTAGAATTAGGTAACAGATAGGAAATGATTGGCTTCAGTTACGGTTGATTTTTAACAAAAAATTAGAATCACTGTTAGATAAATATTTATTTTTTCAAGTATATCATTGTATTAGTACACCATATTATTATGTAACATCTACATACCGTTCATTATGTCGTAAATATAAAACAAAAATTAACCAATGTTTTAGTAAGATTTATTACAGTAATTTTTTATAAGAAAATCTATTACAATAATAAACAACAATAATAAAAAAATATTTTCAGACATTTTTATATTAATTGCCCTTTCGATTAAATCTTTAAGTAGTGCTTCGGATTAAATTAATCATTAAAATATTTTATAAAATCTCCAGTTTACTTTAGATTCATGTTGAATTCTTAAGAGGGTAATCATGAGAAAGAACGATTTTAATTTCTAGGTTTAAAAGTAATAATACGAAAGGCACTACTAATGATTCTCATCAAAATCGTCTGTGTTATAATCTTATATAGAACGTTTAATAATAAAAACATTGAAGTAGCTGAATTGCCTATCTAAAAACGCCTGGTAAACAACATTGTAATTACAATATTATAATGAATGTTTTCAATTCTATACCTAATGTCATGTTATAATTAGTTTAATTTAATCGGTCACCATTGCCTATATACTTCTCAAAAATTGTATTAAACAATTTTACGCTATATTAAAAACTTCTTTCGAAATTTGTTTTATCTTTTAAAATTTTTTAAATAATACACAAGTGCATAATTGAAGAAAATACATTAAACAAATAGTACATTTTTCACAGTAAAATATTTTTCTATCTATTTTAATGGATATTTTAAAAGTTTTTTGGTCTGTTCACAAATGCTATCATTTATAATATGAATTTAAAATACTTAAACCAGTTTAAAATAACCAATTTCAACGCTTAAGCAAATTTTATAAAATTTAAACTTAAGAAATAAAAAAAAAAATGTAATTGAAGTATATTATCATAGTCTATAAAAAAAATTATAACAACCTAAGTGACTTAATTAGAACGAATGGTCGCAACGGAACTCATTTATATGTATAAAGTTGCGTTCATAAATCGCACTTTTAGGAACTGAAAGTTCATTTAAAGTTAGTGAGACTACACTGGTATAATCCATTTTAAATCCTGCATCTATTTATATGAATTCGATCATCAGGTAGATTCAATCGTCTTTTACAATCAATAAAAATAATAATAATAATACAGGATATTCTACCCGTATTCATTAGCTGAACAAAAGTCTTTTTAATTAAGTTGTCTCATTTTTAATTATAATGAAATTTTATAAAAGAATGCTACTGATATAAATTACTATAACACACTACCTTTTTTAAAAATATACATCATTAAAGCAATACATTTTTTTTAATTATAAACAAAATATATATGGAAAGTTAAATAGTTGTCATTAAAAAATTGAAAAGAATGTCATTCATAAGATTCATGATATAAAAAGTTAAACGAAAATCAATAATATCGGATAAATACGGTATTATCATGATCTTTTACCCAAAAGTTTCTGATGTGGTATAGATATTAGTATTTATCACAAACAGAACATTATACTTCTAAATAAAATTCAATAAAATGACTTTTACTGATAAAGAAATATTATTCTCGGAGAATACTTTGTAAGTATGATTATATTTAGAAACTACAAGAATTTTCAAGTTCCATAAGCTATTCAAAGATCTATGCAACTATTTTGAAACCATTTATTGATGTCAAACTCTCATTTTAGCGGAAATTTAACGTAATTTAAAACTTGTACTTAAGAGTATAAACGAAAACGATGATTTATATTTTAAGATATTTTCTAAGGACAAATACATATTACAAGACTGAGGTTTTAATGCATTCGCATCAAAACTTTTCGAAAGCAACAAGAATGAAGTCATGACTTAAAGACGCATCGTTAACATACGTAAGTAACTATATATAGCTCAATGAACTTCCATAGTTATATAATATTGTATTATTAAATCTAACTATAATTATTGTAAGTAAATTTAAATATTAATTATGATCACGTAATGAGATTCATACACTTAAAAATAAGATGCTATATTTAAAATAATATATTAAAGAATTTTTTTTAATACATAAATATTTAAAAATTTCGAATCGTAAAAATTCATCTGGTATTATGTGATTTGTTCAGAACAAAAATGTTTCCATAAAAACATTTCCATAGTTTAAGTTCAAATAATAGTTTTTTACGTAAAACCTAAATCGTAGTTCGATTATTTCGGAGTAAAATCGATTTAACCTCGTGCCTACAATTATAAATATTATTTTATACTATAATACTTCAACCTATTTCTATATTTATATCGTATATTATGAATGCTTCGTTAAATATTAAAACATTTATCAATAGTGAAACTTAATATATGTTACATATTATATTTATATTACTTATGAGTTTATGGCACTTCGTAATATTTATTAACAATACATCACAGCTCACTGCGTATATATACAAAAAAATTTGATTGTTATTGCATTAAAAAGAGAAAAAAAATTGTACCCACATGAAGGCTAACCATTTTTGATATGCGCTCCAAGAGTTCAGAGCGCGTCAGAGCGCAATGGCTTTGCTGACGAACGGTACTTGCGACCCGATTTCGATTGCACGCAATTTTCCCCATCACAGCTATAGTGTACAACTGTATATTTATCGAAGCGATCGGAATACGTAGTTTTCGAATGGCAGCGGCAGCACAGGATGAGTTCGGGCGGCTGCTCTATCCGCTTGGACGGTCGGCGCGACACTGAAAACCGTAAGCACCACGAGGGGTTGGCGTACGACCATGACAGGCGGCAGCAGGTGCAGCGACAGTGAGTGAGCTCTATTTCAGTCGCGTGCGATTCGACTACCCCTTCTTCTTTCAACGGTTTCTCTCGCCTTCCCCCTTAACCATTAGTAAATTCTCCCATCTCTCTCCCTCAACAGACCACTATACTATAAACCATGCAATATAATATTATATTAAGTTGTATTGATATGCATAATATCAACTATATATATAATATAAATAATTTTATTTACTTTAAACAGTACAAAAGCGTGATTGGTTTCTAGCCTCTAACTCTCACACGATTCGGAAATACTCCTAATATTGCAGACAAATAGAAACAACGGTGGACACGACGGCTAATTTGCGTGGTGGCGTAGACTTCAAAATGCACACAAAAAACGCTACTCTATCTCCCTTCTAAAATATGATTTGGCCCTGTCAATTAACTTTTAATTCATTTAATCTGAGTTTTTGAAAATATTAGTTATCTAAAAAGTTGAAACTAAAATTTTTCAGAATTGTACTTAAATAATAATAAGCCCACAACGAGCTTTAATTTGTATCAAATTAAATCAGCAAAATATATATATATATATATTAAATCTAACGCTGTAAATGATTTTTTTACTCGTAAAACAGAAAGCCGAGACACTAAAAAGTTATCAATATTTTCCTTTGTGTGTATCAATATGTCTATGTGTATTTTAGATAAAAAGAACGATGCAAAGAGAAAATATTTAATGACTTAACTGTGTTCACTAAGTGCACCACACCATCGAATCTAGCGTGTCATCGTCGAAGTTAACGCTTGACAAGTCGATAAACATTTTAATGATGGATAACACAAATGGTTAAATTTACTGGCACGACTCTACACTGTAACCTATTTTAATTAAGAGGTAAAGTAAATTTTAGGTTTAATGAACATATGTTTACATTCCATAATCATATTACTATAAATCATAATATACCTAATAAAAAATGGTTTTATAATATAAGTATTATAGGAGGTTATACGAATTGAATAAGTTGAAATACACTTTAGTTATTTCTATAAAATAAAATATCAAAAGTACAATAAATTAATTACAATATACATCATTGTACATCGTACTCATATCTTTAGAATAAAATGTAAAAAGAAAATAATTCAAGTTAAGGTTTTTAATAAAAAAAAAAATAATAAAAATAAAAATGAGTCAAATAAGTATATAGTACCTACAGCGGTGTTTAGATAAAGACTACAAGAAAAAAACATTTTTAAAAAACTCTTCGAAGGAAACGATTTAGTAAAACTGAATTTAATATTTTCATTAAATCTATACAAATTCTTAAATTGTATACATTTTAAAGAGTTGAGTCGTTTGTATATCCAACATATAAATGGATGAATTATCTTCCAAACAAAACATGCATTTTTTTACTGAAGTGGATGATGTACTTTAATGATAACCACTGCGTTTATAGGCCCAATATAATAACAGTTAAATTTGGTAGGGATGTTAATTCACTTGAATGATGAATTATGCTCTCATGTATGACATAGTACCATATGTAACTTTGTAAGCTTGATTGCGTCTATTGGGGTAGTAGAACTTTAGTAAAGCTACTTTATAATGTCTTACGTCGATTAGCAAGAAAAAAATGTATAAAACAGCTAGTTTGTTCTTTTTGTCAAATCCTAATTATATAACAAGTTTTATTGTTAATCGGCCGAGCAGCAAAATTTATTTTTTCACATTTGTTGTTTGAAAGAAAAAGCAAAATAATTCGTCTACATGGTACATGTTTAAAAAAAAAAAAGAATCGAAAAAATATTTTTTAACAAATATTTATTTACAAGCTCGCGTGTTTTATATTATGATACTTGGAAAATAGTCAATAAATGTAATTTATAAAACATAAATGAATGAATGAGACCTTTAATTAAAATTATTTCAAAATGAACTATATTAGGTCAAATTATATTCAACAATAATCTAGTTATTGGTGCCAGTGTAACAATAGGCGTACTAATTAAAACAAGTATACTCTAATAGCTACAGTAGTTACTTGACAACTTGAATCAAATTTATTGGAAAAATTCAAAAATCTACGTTTTTCAGTTTCAGTACAAAAATGGTTCCCTGATAAGTTAGGTTTTGGAGTTTGCATTCGTTCACTGCAATTTAAGCAAGACAAGGATCTAAACCAAAACAAAATCATAATTACTTTTAATCTTAATTTCATAATTTGATAGAGAATTAACCAATTTTGCTAATTTTTTAGCGGCGATTTTAATCGAAAATGAGTATTAGATAATTTCAAATATTACTAATAATATTTTGAATAGTAAATAATACATTTTAGATGTGAATACTTCTAAAATTGGACCAAAACTTCAAAATCACAATAAAATATATAATAATATTATTTAATATTTAAATTATATAATATATAGTTATAATATATTAATAAAACATAATAACTTAATTAATTATCAAGATGGGCATACAATTTAAATCATAGAATATATGAATATAAATTATAAAGCATAATATATGTATATATACTCTATAGTTTATACTATTTAAGCACGATCTGGTTTACAACAAAAAACTCATTTCATATAGAATTAAAAATAATATCAACACTTAATAACATTGCATCAAACTGTTACAAAAAATAAACACCAAACTATGAATAATGATAATCGATTTATATCTATTTCAGATGAAAACTTTTCAAAAGTCTCCTTCACCAACACAAAGTGTTGTGGTGGTGATATTTAAATAACAATCATTTAATTATTTTTAATTACCTAATAGAATATTCTTTTTTTTTTAAATCACTATAGAGTAAAATAAAAATAAAATAAAACAAATTGGATATGGTAAAAAATTATAGCCAGGTTTATTCAATTAATCATTGATTACCTCTAAATTATTAAGTACTTATATATATTACACTATAAACAAGTCATTTTTTAAAATGAATATAATATTAAGTAAGTAATTATGTGTGTATACAAATAATAACTATTTTTTTAAAAATGGATGAAGTTAACATAAGTTTTTTACTTTTAAACAAATTTAATAAATTAAAGCAAATCTACAAAAAAAAATATGAATAGTTTTAATGGCCGATTTTATAATTAGATACAACTTACATAATAAATTTTAAAAAATGAAATACAACAAAAAACTATATAAACTATTTTAATTAAATGGGTTAAAACACCTTTTACTTTTTACTTTTTACTTTTTACTTTTTATTATATAATAGACTCATGAAAAATCAGGTGTTTTTAATTTAAATTAATTAACTTCTGGAAACAACTAGTCGTTTACATAAATGTCAATGTTATACTTATAGTTTTAGATTCTGAACTGAGCAATAAATGACTTGATTTTACAATGTGTGTTATTTAATTGTCAGCTATCTTTTATTAAAGAATATTTTTGAATTAATACTATGTACCCACTAAGAATGATTACATAATAAAATATACGACTTGTTATTAGCAAAAATGTGTTCTATCTACCTACTTTATTACTAATGGAAAAATAAATAACTCGTAACAATATTATGAATTGAAATTGAAATATCCTTAAAAATGTAGCCTTTTATAATCTCCGCTTAAAAGCGTTTTTTGTCGAATGCAATGGTTTAACATAGAAAATTAGACACTTACACTTTACAGCAGAGTAACTTCCTCGATTTATTTGTTTTTTCATTAACAAGTTAAAACGATGAGTAGATACTTGAAATAAAAAAAAACTCAGTGACAATTAATATAAAAAAAATAAACAAATGATCCAATTAATCTCATAACTACGAGTTTATACTTGAATTTATCCCAAAATTGTACATAATATATAATCTTTAATTTACACACATTGTGTCGTGTGGATTTATTTTCAGAAGAGATTCAAAAGACCAACACGTTAAAGCAGAAAACAGCTAGTGACCTCAATCAGAAAATAAACCCCGTTGGCTGATCCCATGCACAGTATTTTCCGCTTGAATATACTACGATCATTATCATTTATCTTCCACCCCTCTCTGATCTTTCTTTTCATTCTCAAGGACGTCAATCCCTAAACCGATTGTCCATGTCATAAGCCTTTTTTTCCTATTCGTTAAGAACAACCCTTGAGCGTGTTCAATATTTGACCAGAGGTCGTAAATTGGATAAACCGGGAATTCTGCGCACACAAAAAGTACAAAACCTATTATAAGTATCCTGACCAAATCTTGTTTGTAGACAAATACATAATAAAAAAAAAGCACTATGCACTGGAAATATAATAAACCTATATGGAACTCAAAACTATAGGAAAAAACAAAGATACTTTAAACGAATTGTCATGTAATTGAAAAAAGAATAAAAATATGATATTTTTAAAAAAGAATGAATATTATTATGTCTGAGACAATTAAATAGATTTTTGAAGCATCTACTATATTATATTGTATTAGAAAATAATAATTAGTTATTAGTTTAATCAAAGAGATATTAAATAATAAGATGAAATTTAGACAGATACCTACAACACTCATATACCTACACAATAAAAATCAGGAAACCTAACCTAACCTATTCTGTATTATGATAGTAAAACTTTTATTGAGTAGAATACTGTAATATTGTGTTAAATTAGTAAAATTATTAGTTAAATTGAGTGAATATTTTTTTATTTTTTAATTAAATTGAAAATTAATTAGAACTGTTTATTTTTGCAGTATTATACTTATGGACACACCCCGGGTCATCTTGTTCCAATTTGCTACCAGAAACCACCCTGAACGTTGTAGATTTAAGATATTTTATTGCTTCGAAGAAGATGACAGACACAAAATATAATAATGAAAATATAAATATAAAAAACACATTACATCATTGTAAAACGATTTATTGTAAAGTACATTCATCACTTTGCTCAGTACTAAAAATGCATGTTATGTATTACCTAAATGTTTAACTTATCGCTAATATAATCATTATTTATTATCGATCGGATCGTGACATGAAAAATGAATAATACGATACAATTGTTTACCTACATAATATATATTTTTTATCAGTAAATCTTTTTAATGGGAGTACTTATTAAATAGCGTATTTAAAGTCTAAATTGTTCTATTCTAAATAAGGCATTTTTATTACAGTATTGTTCATAAAAACAATTGTGTTTAGTATTTAGTATTTTTTTTTTTTTACTCGTAAAATAAATATTACATTTATTCAAATTATTTATATAGAATAATAAAAAAAAATAAAATAAAAAATGAAATTAATAATAATAATGATAATAATAATATAATGAAATTCTAGTTTTATATTTACCTAAATTACGTATCTTAAAAATACATCAAGTTTCAATAGGAAATTAAATATTATGTGAAACTTTACCTATAATTCATATAAATCCCGATTTCCTCAATAAGCCGAATTATAGTACAATAGAAAGCTTAAAACTAACTTCAACCATTACGTGAAAATTTAATAATGAAGTCACTTATTTATGTCATTGTATTATTGCATTCTATAATCGCATTTAACTTGAAGATGATCAAGTCTTTAATACAAATAGATAAATAATGTATTATTTATACAAACAAATCAAATTTAAAACACATATTACCAATAACTTTCAAAAGGTATCAATTTACAAATTATGTTTAATACTTGAAACTGAAAGTAACAATCTGCATAATATAATCAAAATCAGTAAAAAATATCAGCTTACTTAACAAAATATTATATTTGAAAAGTTTTAAAAAAAAAATTGTAAAATTAGGTTTTAAATAATTTGATTTGACGCGAATCCTTAAACAAACTGCCAGTACAAAAAACACACATTTTGAAATTTAAACTTATTCTTATGGCTTTAGTTTAATATAATACTAATATTATGAACAATTTTAAAGATTTGTTTATTGGTTGGATTAATAATAAATAAAATACTTTCATTATAATGAGTATAATTTAAGACATTTAATAATTATAGACTAAATATAATACAATATTAGTTATATATTCTTACATCTTTTAACTATTAAAATAATACTAATTAACAAGTCGTTCTATAGTACCGTTTATTTATATTTTAAAATTAAATAAACACAACATATTCAATTTACAATTTACCTATCTACCTCTCATCGTTAGATTTACGTTAGAAATTTCGGATAGGTATCTATTACAATATTAATTTATTTATTATAAAATAGCTGGATTTTAGTCACATTTATGTTTTGTTCTATATAACCGTCATCATTAAAAATGAAATAATGCTACTGTTTTGAAACTTAATAATTTAATCTAAAAAACGATTGCGAAAAATACTAAAACGTGATTCCGTATTATCAAAATCATAATATTGTCTACGGCTTAAATAGGTTCTTATAACAATGCACATCTCGTCAATTCGATGATGGCAAAAAATATTAAGTAAATATCTATATGCCGTTAGCTTATGTATTGCCCTACTTTTCAACAACCAATTACTGTTAACATCGTAGACATACAAATACAATATTATTATAATAGTATTTAAAATAAATACGCCTGTAATATGAAACAACGTTGTTTTCTAAAATACGATAACGGATACGCAATACCCTATAACTAGACGATATCATAAAGATTTTAATTTTCATCTACATATAATAGAAACGATATATTATAATATGTGTAACATATTAACATATATATATATATCATCATATACTATAAATACCGGTATATGTACATGAATATGGCTTATGGCAGCAACTTTTAGCGGGTAAAATTGACCAAGAAAAATATTTGCAAATGAATAAAGTAGCTTCTATTACATTATTATAATTTTCTCTGGTACTATATATCTAGAAAAACAACATAACACTTTTAAAAAAGACTGGGGTCGTTTGATAAGAGTCCAATAGGTATACCGAAGCAAATTATTTATTTAGTTTTAATTAAACGTCATCATATTTTCTTTTTTAAATTACTCAAATCTTGAAACGATTGACTGATAATAACAACAGTACTATGTACTTACTGATGTAAATATTGGTATTCTAAATTTGCAATATAAATAATGAAATATAATAATGGGTTGAAATAATTATTTATAAAGATTTTATAAATAGGCAAAATAAGTTTATATAATAATATGCATTATGTAAAATGTTTTTATTCAGTTATCTCTCATAATATAGTCATTTATTATTATTTAAATATAAAAACATTTAAACATAATCCATATAAAAGAAATTGATCAAAAATGAGTAAAATGTATAAAATAAAAATATATCTACTACAAATTTAAAAAAAAAATACGAATTAAAAATGGACATTTACAAGTAATAATTTATTTAGGAAGTATAAAGATAATTCAATTGAAAATGTCAAACAAATTTCAACAAAAATATTATACTTTATATTGTATTGATATAGCCGATATTAATTTCATTTTTCACAGCGAAATTACTGCATCATCTCCCTTTTGATGTTGTTTTAATAATCGATTTAATTCATTCAACAATTTTATTTCATATTTATTTTTTCTCTCTACACAATATTTGCATTCCTTCAAGTTTTAGTACTACTGTTCCAAATTACAAGACTTTGGAATGCACGAGATACCCTAACCCCACCTCATCATACGCACCATCGTTGTATCTCTGTATGATATGGGTTTTAATTAAATTCTACTTTATCCTATTATCATCATCCTGTACATGTGTTATATGTACATGCCACGTAAAGACTATAGAGTATACAATATACGATACAAGGGTCAGAAATTCATCGAAATATTTTCCAATGAACCTGAAGAAATTTCTTATTATTGTTATTTAAAGGGACTACTGAACAATGACGAAAAATGACTAAGCGTAATCAATAATCATAAATGGTATAAATAATGTTTTAACACTCAATATCGCGATAAAAAGCCAATAAACTGAGTATTCAACAATAGAATCGTAATTCTAAATCAAACAAATATATACAAAAGTATGTTTAATATAACATTATTCACAAATCTATACATTCTACAATGTCAACACACGAGATGGACTTCTTTATTGTAACCTTAGTCGTGATTACTGCTTATATTGCCCTGGGTTGATCTGAGTAAACTAATATAAACTCAAAGCTTCAAACCGTTTTCTGTCGACTTTTGTATCGACAACCATACGAGTTCAAATTGCTGAACTTTTATATCCCTCAGGCAGATTTTCAGTTAGTAATCATGGAGAATATAGTTTAACTTTCAACATTAACCTCAAACGAAAAGCGAAAAGGAACCTTTTTTATTAGTGTTCGTATAAATATTTTTCTCCTACGTGTTAGCTGAGAATTTAAAATAAATATATAATTAAATTAACATAACAATCATTAAAAATAAATTAAATCATAATTAAGGTACTCATTAAAAGTAACTAAGAATTTTATCATGCTTCTCACAGTATAATCATAGATATTAGGAAGTCATTTTTTTTTATCAAATAATAATCTAAAATAGTAATCACATTGGTATATTCTTTAATGTTATATTAATACTGATAAATAATAAGTAATCAACTATTTTATAAATACAACAAGTGCGTTGAATATTATTATAATATGAAGTTAATACAATACATTGCTGAGTTAAAACATTAAATAATAACACAATTTATAATAATCTAAAACACACAAAATAAGAGTCAACACGAGTTTTAAAGTTAAATATAATAATGATTTCAAAAAAGTCAAATGTTTTAAGACGTAAGGACAATTCCGAAAATAAGAATTTCTCGCGGACATATCTAATATTATTAGATTAATTATACGTAAGTATGTAACTATTATTAATCACATAAAACTATAAACAATAAATCACTCTAGAAAAAAATCAGAAGGCTCACAGCTGATTGCATTCATTACAAGTTAGTGGTTGAACAAATTTTGGTCCGGAGCAAAAAAAAATTTAATTAATATTTTCTTCACATCCCGGAAATGTCCATTAACATAAAATTAACGAATACACCATGTCTAACAAAACGAAAAGTTTCCAATCGAAAACTTTATCAAAGGATTCTTGAAGTGTTTAACAACGGCAAGTTATCTATACCAAACGTTTTATATGCTTCTCAATGAATTATATTATGCTTTAATTTAACCTAAATTCATATTAAAATATACCTGAATTCCTAAAACCACAAAAAACGCAGGTTTTTTTTTTACTAATTGTAGTTTTAACATATCAACATTTTACAAATTATTGTACATATTTTTTAAAAAGATAGGAAATAGTTTATGCCTAAAATAATAATATACTATATAATATATTGTATACTGTAAAGTACTATAATAGTGTATACATATAGGTATTAATATTTCATTATAGTAGTCGGGCGAAATTACAGTTATTAGATGATAAATATACCTATACGCTATACATAGCAACTGCATTCATTCAATCAGTATATTCCAGCTGATTTGTAAAGTACGCATAAGATTTGTATAAGTAAAAACTATATATGTATAAACATGTATTTATAAAAAAAAAAAAACTAATATATAAAAATAAAAGTTCACGGATTTTCGGGCGTGCCTCCGACACAGATTCTACATGTAATATTATGTTTTGTTTTATCTTATACAGGTATTAATATAAATGTATAAATAGTTTTATCTATTGTAATACAGTATAATATGATTGTACCTATTTCAAATAGGCATTATATACCTCCACATAATATTAAATGCAAGCGTGGGAATACAGCGCGTGGTGCATGTTTCGTGTTTGGCTTCCTATAAACAAGCGCACCAAAAATCACGGCGGTGGCGCGCCTAAACGTAAAAGAAGAACATAATAATATATATTGTTAATATGCTATGAATGACATTCTCTTTCATATAATCGGTATCAAAATACGCCGAGAAGCACCTCTTCGTTGATGTCAACAAACAGAAACTTCTAGAAATGAAAACAATATCCCAGAGTTCCTCCCATAGACAATACCTCCATCAATCACTAAGACAATATAAGGCAACCAAAAAAAAAAAAAAAACAGTTTAATATAAGTACAATACAAATTAGAATTGGAACTTATCGAAATATATACCTATATATATAAGGCATATTTAAAATAAACATTACTCTATTTTTCATATTATTTTTAGTATTATGATATAAAGCATAATAAAATTACAATACGATAAATTAATATCATAGGTAATAAAACATTCTACATAGATATCTTAGGAAAAAGCATGGGCGTTTTTCTTAATAAATCTTTGTACTCAGTTTTGACTTTTTGTCACCATAATACTCTTATTAAACGCATACTTATTCCGTTAATAATATTCCTTTAGAAATTGTAAGAAACTAAGTTAAGGACTTAGGCTTTACTCTGATACGAATTCTGTGCATTACTAAGTATTTGTTGTAAAGTATTCAAACTTCTTGTTTTCAATATTCGTGAATAAACTTAATTTCAACTGGTTACTCCGCTTAAAGTTATTATTTTTTAGACTCTATCATTGAGTATGGTACTGTTCTTTAGAACACTTACGCCGTTAGCCACTACTTTTCACGTAGCATCATCAAAAAGGTTCAAAGAAAATACCCTATCACCCTTAAAAATTACGTATTCGAAAGTCATGCAAATCGTAAACACTAATCAAATATTTAATTTATTTTACTCGTAATAACCTTCTCTCGTCTTATCTTTAAAAATACGAGTACACTAAGAGTAACACACTTAAGTAACGTTGTTAACAAACATTAGCTTTAGTTTAGTGTATTTTATTTTAAATTAGATGTATATGTAATATTCAAATATACGAAAAAAATATTATAGACTAGACACAGCAGTTGTTATATTCCTCAAGTTTGTGTTCAACAGATACTAGAACTTAAACTATGACGTTTCGATTTCTACGTACCTATTGAATAAAATACGAGTAACAGATACTAACCATATGATTTATAAAAGCAAGATAAATATAAATAAATAATCAATAAAAATAAATAAACCATATTTGTGGCGAAATAATAGTTTTTTTAAAAAAAACTCAAGTTTAAAAACAATTAAGCATTGTTATATTTTTACTTATTGACTATAAGTATACATTTATTAAAATATTTTTAAAACATTTTTGAAAAAATAAAATAATAAATAACAGATTTTAAAAAGTTATATTTTTCAATAATCCACATTTATATGATCTGTATACATAATCTAATAAAACGGCAACAAAAGCTCATTTTTATAAATAAAAAAAAGATTATTTTGTATATTAAGCCCCTTTACGACATAATTCAAAAAGAGTTTTTGTTCACTTTCAATAATGTGTTAATGCTGTAAGTGGAAACACAACCTAATATCTATCAATTGGTAAAGCCGATCCGTTTGTCAAATACGACCAGTATTTTATCTCCCCAGCCAGACTATAATGTTATAAATTAATCTGCTTAGTCTAGAATAACATGTCTTCCTGCAGGTCAATATCAGGATGTTTAATATAAAAAAAACCTTTAAGTCACGGTTTTAACTCTTATTTTTTTATCATAAAATAATGTATAAGCCAACAACCTAAGAATAAACTAAAATCCTACAGTAATGTTTTATTTTAAATAATTGTGTTCTATAGTATGATACTATAATATATAAAATACGAGGATAATATACGTATAGTATCATGAATAATAATAAAATAAATATTCAATTAAAATAATAATCAAAATTTTAAGAACTATTTCCAAGAAAATATCAAAACAAAACTATAAAAGTATAAAAATAACTACTTTAAAAGATCATTAAGATATCAAACAGTTGTAAGTTGATAAAATATACGTTTGAAATTGAACCAACTTTGTAAAAATGAAATTACGAATTTGATTGTGTTTTTATATTTAAAAATAATAAAATGTATCTAATCGTTTAAAATCTGAGTTTCTAGCAATTGTACAAATAGAAGTAAAAGACGATTCATTGAACAGTTCTTAAGTTATTTAAATTTTCCATGGCTAATGCCCAACAATAAAAGTAACAACTAATGCAATAATGATTTTTTTGTGTTTGTTGAATTGGCACTAATAAAAAATAAAAATAAAATTTTTAAATTAAATTATACTGACACAAAAATTATTAGCTGCAGAAATACAAATCACAAATATAAAAAAAATTATTTTTAAACCCATTACCAACAAATTTTTAGGTATAAATTAATTGAATAATAACTTTTATTTATTTAAAATTAACAATAATAATATAGATAAATAAACTAAAATTAAGTTTTATACCACCCCATAAAATTATAATACAAATATGTCAACATAAATGTAAATCCTCAAACATGCTTATTGTAAAAAAATTATATATAGATTATAAGTATTAAAAATAAAATTAAAAATAAAATGAATTTAAAAGGAAAATATGAACTATGCTTGAGCCGAGTTTTTTTCATTTTTAAACAAATTATAAATACTTAAACAGTTTGTAAAAATGCTATCCAAATTCATATAACTAATTTTACAATATAATATTATAATCAATAAAAAAAAGAGCACAGATCTATCTAACACGTGAGAAAAGAAAGTTTCTCTTGAGATAATTGTCTCGAATTCTTGGTTACCAGAAAACACAGCATATTAGTGTGTCAAGTTAATATGTACAATAATCATCAACTACAAAAATTAATAAAAACTTTCAATTTAATTTAAATATTGCAGAAGATGAAAATGTATATATTTATGTCTTAACAGGTTAATGTAATACAAATATTTATTTACTTATCCAAAAATTAAAACGGTTTTGTAACTTTTGAATATTTATAAAAACGTAAAGAAAGAATTTTAATAAAATGAAAAAAAAGTTTTGATACATTTTCAAAGTATAAATTAATTTTTTAGTCACCGATCTGGCAAATTGAACAATGTCTTGTCCGGTACATTTTACGGTCGACTAACATTCTATTACACAGACGAGAAACTTTACATAAAATATTGCATGTTAAATAAGGTAAGCCTTGATTACGAAACAAGGCTACCATAAAATTAATTAGAGAAGTATAAATCGCATAAATTATTATACATTTTTATAACGGACTGTAAAAGTAAATACCTACGCAAGAACTTTGTAAATGAATATTTTGATTATTATTATAATTCAATACACGGTAGACCAATTACTTTTATACATTATATATTTTAAATTTCGAGCAGAGCAATGAATGTATTGGTTTAACATCGATGTGTACTTTTTATGTTAACTCAATCATGCATAATTTTAATAGAACCCACTGCAAATACATATGTTAATATTTTTTTGAAAGACATTTGAACGAAATTGGATGTAATACGATTTTTCCTTTATCGATTTTTGGAATTACGTTATAGTTTAGAAAGAAATATTATTTGTATAGACTTAAAACTTTTTGCAATCTGTATAATATATTGTTATTTCCAATACCCGATGAATAAAATCATTAATTATTATTATAATATTAAAAATATTTAGACTAACTTTAAACCATATCTATACGAACCTATTCATGGCATAATTCATGTCTCGTTTTTTTTTTTTACTGCTATTAAAAAAATTAAACATGAATAAGCACAATTTAATATTTTTAATAGAAATTTAAAATACAAATTTAAACGACATTGGATATTTAAACGAACAATTACAATTTTTTACCAAGGTAATGATTAGGTATTTTTTGGTATTTTTTATAATTCGAGTAATATAAATCGATGTTAAAATATTAAATATTTTAAGACATAATATAGAAGCTGGCCGTCTTCACTAATAATCATAGTTTGAATATAGATACAAAGATAATGGGTATATCATTGAATTCTAATTTAACAAATCAATTGCAGTATTTTATAGAAATTTTTGTAATAAAAAAATTAAATTACTAAAACATAACACCATAAAAAAATATTCACTTGAGTATTTAAATTTCAAAGAAACATATTAGAGGTACAGATAATAAATAGTTCTATATGACATTTTATATAAAAAATAATTACCTAACCTACCTATCTAATTGATTTCGATATATTTAACAATACATAATGTTCCCATCAATATATTCTTTTTAAATAATCATCTTAGTGGTGTGTTTCTATTTAAATACATATATAAACTTATATATTACCTATTTATCATATATAATTTTGCATATTCTATAAAAATTAATTACTTATAAGTAATTCACATTAACAGTCTTGATTAAGCAATGGTAGAGGTATCCTACGTTAGGTTTTTGATCTGTTATATACATATATTCAGCTGAAAACCCGGTAGCGAATAGGAGAAAAAAGTAATCGCCGTTCCGCAATCTCTAGTCGTCATAAATAATTAGGCAAAGCAAAACCAATTTTCGCTCTGGACCTTCGCACCGTATAATTGTTTCACCAGCGTGAAAATTCATTATATCCATATCATAATCGTTCCAATAGTACCTAAATTACTTTCTCTTCCATTCTACAGATTTTCTATTCGATTTTTTCTTCTTTTTATTATTATAGCTACCTAGCTACCCTTTATATTGTAGTTGGAAAAATTACGATACTACCTACGATTTGAATGGACAAAAAAACTCACGTGTTTGTAACCGGACCATTTGAGAGTGCGTTTCATTCGGCAAGCTTCTTCACCTAACGATTCAGCCATCGGTGTACATGCCATACTTCAACGTGCAGATGCAAAGTTATTTTTTAGATGAGTGAGTCACCTACTGACGTTTCACAACAACGTCGCAGTAAGAGGTAGGGAATGATGCGGTCACGACCTCGACAATAGTCCGACGACGACAAGTGAGTGTATGAGTGTATGTTTACCTTCTTCAATGCATGTGTATATGTAATATACTATACTCGTGTATATATAATATATACCTATATACGTTAAACGATGCTAGGGAACAATATTAAACGTATTTATTATTTGTTGTCTCACGCATATCGTATAAACTAAAACAATTCCAAGTACTTAAATGTATTATAAAGATTTCATCAATACAATAATAAATTATGATTTTATCGTAATTAGAACATACGAGAATTATATAACTTAATAGTTTTAACATATTTAAATTTAAGTTATAGAATTTCATCCATCACGAATTCGACAAGAAAAAATATAAGAGAAAATTCCCCGGAATTTATAAGCTAATTCTAATAGATAAGTAATTGTTTACTATAAATATAAAAAAACCCATACATTTTAAAATAAATCAATACAAGTTAATAAAAATTAAGTGTGTAAAAATAAATATTCGACAAATATTTTAAAAAGCTTAATTTATAAAGAATTATTTTTATTATATTATAAAAAATGTGTATTTACCAAGTCAGATGAAAACTCAAACTTCGCTATATTAAAAACTATACTAGACTGGTTAGTCGTTACTAATTAAAAACACATTATATTTATAATTTATTAGCTTGGAACGTTTATTTAAGTGTTAACTTGTGAACTGCGCAAAACCAAATGAAATAATATAAATATATGATCTCTGTTATCAATAATCCCACCGGGAGACTAAAAGGGTATACTATCCACATGGCCTATCGGTGCTGATGGATATTTCGTTGTGCGCATTTTTCATTAAATCTCTTTGTTTTACGATTTAATTATAATAAAACAATAGGGATTTATACGCACAATGTGGTTGGAAAAAAATATCACTGGTTATTCGGATAACCGACTGGAGGTGATGCAAAGGGTTATAAAAAACGTTTCCGGTCATAAAATATCTACGTAAAATCTTCTTTTTACCCGTCAGTATTATTTTGAAAATGTAAATTCTTGTTTTTCCCTTTGTCGTCGTCGGACGTTATCAAAACTATTTGGTTAACACAATAAAAAAGGTTTTTAAACAATTTTTTAAAAGTTATAAGATATATTCCATGCTTTCCTGGTTAGTCGGCCGCTGTAAGAAAAATCAGTACCCGAAAACTGCGACGGATCATTAACGACGGGGGAAAAATAAACTGATCCCACTAGTGCGTGTATCAGCCGGGAGACCGGCATGTTAGTAGAAGTGGTAAAAACTGAGAGGGAGACGGGTCTAATTCTGTCCACTTAAAAATGTCAACGCGAAAGACACTTTAAAAATAAGTGTTACTGGCTTGACTTTGTGGAGCGCCCTAACATATTGCTACATAATGTTGCACACGAAATTCCTTCCAATTTAAGGTTGAATATATATTGAAAAATTACGGGCTAATAAATACAAAGAAAACATACATAATTTAAAAAATACTTATATTGTATCTATATAGTATTAATAATTACGATAATAAGAAATAATTTAGGTAAAATAACGTAATATAAAATTAAAATGGAAGAAAATAAATACTACAAGTATAAAAACATTTAACTTCACAAAGTAAAATACCAATTTCCTTACTTATAAACTAAAACTGCATAGGTATAATATTTAGTGGACAATATATTATGAGGCCATTTGGGAAACTACACCCTTAGTATTATTCGATAGAATAGAATGGTACTTTTCCCGTCAACGCCATAAAACAGGTTGACAAAAGAAAAATTAATGATTCTAAGCAAGATGTACCTGTATTATGGTACCATTATATACTGATGAATTTCTGTTTTTATCTTTTAAATGAATTACAGTTATTATATTTTTTAATAATTTGATTATAAAAAAAAAACATTAGTTCCCATAATTAGTATTTAATATTTGTATTCAAATCCATGTATTAAAAATTACACCTACAGTAAAAACAATTAATTTATCTTTAGAAATAAAATACAAAATGATTATCGAATATAATAGACAAAACACTAATAAATGAAAACAGATAAAAGTCGATTGCTTTAAAATTTAGTTCTTCTATTTTAGTAGGAAATACTCAAGATTTTTTTATTGTTTCCAGAGAAATACATATATGCGTGTGAAAACGATTTCCTGCGTAAATAATGTACGGACCAACTTTCTTCGAAGACTTAAAACTCTAAATAAAAACCGGATTTTCATACAAATCGCAAACAGCTATTTCTTTTTCATTATTATTATTATTATTAAAGAATTTTATTAAAACAAATAAGTATAGATATTAAATAGTAATTTTCGAATGATTTTAATATAAACAATTACATATTTTTAACACATTTGTGTAGCACAGTAAAGCATACGATAATTTTATTTTTATCATATATTTATCAAAAATAAGTTCGTCGATTCAATTTCAAAACTTAATTATTACAGCTAGTACCTAGAGTTTTTAAAACAAGAAAAATTACTTTTTTCTGTATTTTGAATAAAAAATAAGACTACTTACGCTAAATTCACTTTCTATAATACTATCGTGGTTTACGTTTGAATGTTATAGTGTGGTTAAATGAGAAAAAAAGTGAAAATAAAATGACAACGAACCGTGTAAATAAAAAACAACACGAGTGACATTATTTTAACTGTAGTGAATACGAAAATGTATTATAATTACACACAGTAGTTTACTTTCTTCTTTTTACCACCAAAACAAAATAATATACATTTTTTTTTTTTTTTAATAAATAAATCATTAGATTATTGCTAAATAGTAAATACGACTTTCATAGGAACGATTAACCAAAATGATAACCAACAATATTAATGATTAATGACGTTGAGCATGATTATTTATGTACTGCGTATTCTGCGTGATGAATACAGAACGTGTATATTAGATCTGTTATAACACATAGATAATACCGTTAACATTAAATTTGATAATAGGTCACAATTCATTAAAATATTGCCTTAAAATTATGCGAAGGTACGCAGTGTTTATGGATGATGAACTGTTTATTCCTACCTACCAACGTTTGTTTCTCGCAACATTCAGTCGTCGTCGTTGAACGACCATATTATAATATGTATATATATATATATAAATTGAATAGCGAATTGGCGAGCGGTGTGGCGCCAAAAAGAAAAGGTAGTATAATAGCGAGGAGGGGAAATAATATACACCGATAACATATGGACCCGAATCTGCCGCGTAAGACGACTCCGGTGCTATGGAATCCCATGGAAAAAGTAATCTCAGATGGTTACCCGCGGCATGGACCACGTGTTAGAACCGGTTTCAAATATTATATGTACTGGACCTCCGTCAAGACAAACAAATGGATTTTTAAACAGCTACGAGGGTTCTTGGGTGGGAGGCGGGGGTGCGTCGGCGTGGAATTCCAAAGCATATATATATATATTGCTGTGTAGTGCAAGTGTGCATAATATACAGGGTGAAACACACACACACACGCACACATTGGAACACTCCACACTCTATAATATTCAAAATAACACGTTATTATTACCATAATGTTAGTTATTCGTTGACATTTTTTTTTTTTGTACATTGCACTACACATTAAAAAAAATTATCGCGCGCATACTACACAATATAATATGCAGTCGATCGTAGTAAACACGTCAATCTTTATCCTTATTCGTGTGGTGTATCATTATTCTCGTGAGTCGGTTTCTGCACGTGCGCGTTTATGCGCACACAATATTACTATGTCGTAACAATGACATTGAATCTATATACAACTGCAGAGCTGTTGTTTTCGTGTTCAGCGGTTTAAGATCATGCGATTTTTCCGACTTATTCAAATCCCTGCACACATAGAATAGGGCACATCGTAATAATGGTGCATTTGCTAAACTATTGTATACAAAAAATACTGTTATACACCTACTGTTTACTCTCCTTTTAATCCTTGTCGTGTTTTAAGAATTACGTGATATTTGTTTGTCTTGTAAACGTCTACCGTATTTTTAAACTCCGTTTTTACACAACATATTTAAACTGCGAGTGCAGAAAAATATCACATCGGCCCCTAATTTCGTAATCCGTATTAAGCAATTTGCATTTACCTACTATTAATTTAAAATTGTACAACCCAATTTTATAATTACTAACTACCTATACGAAGTTTTTTATTTATCTATACTAGAAATTCGAAAACTTCGAGCTTCGATATTCCATCATTAAACGAAATCGGTCAATCGACAATGTTATGTTAATTTAAAATTGTACCTATTTCATGTTTTTTAGAATTTAGTTGAATTTGTATCCACACTCACATATATATATATATATATATAATTATACTTATTAAAACTGATCAAACAACAATTTTCTGTATATAATCAACCGGAATTACCACTGCAAAAACGTAACTATTCGGATTTTACGTCTTCATACGTGGAGTATAAGCGATAATACAGAGGAGAAATAACTTGCAGTACATAGTTTTCATTTTTAATAAAAAATTAGATAGATACTACGAGACTCAAACGTTCTCCTCTTAAAAAAATTCTGTTTACAAGACATTAAGTACTAGAATTGTCTACGCCATCATGTATTAACAATTAAAATTTGTTAACATAACTTTCGTCCGAGAATGTGAGCAAATAAACGCATTAAATCTATACACGATACATCTTAGAAACGATTTACTATCGTTTCGGTCGTATAATTTTTGTAATGCGTTGCGAATAAATTGACAAATGGGGTATCGCAAACTCGCTTTATGTGACCACTCGGCGGATAGTTGAAACGATTAAGCCACGACAAGCAACAAATAACCGGCGACGTATGTAATTTTTTTTTTTTTTTTTTTGAAACGAAACAACGCAAAACGATAAGTCGCATGACGCATACGCAAGGCCTAAAATCGTGTGGAGTACGGCCGTGGCAGCACTAATCGCACGCGGCATACGAAACTTGATGACGGCATTACAAAAAAAAAAAAAAAAAACTTAAAAATGTTAAATTTCTTCTGACCGTCAGCTGTAATCGTATACCGTGAAATACAATTATTTCAGTAGTATTAGCGACCGGAGTACGAAATTTGAGAGATGATAGTCGCTGCGTTCACGATATACCACGACGATTGAAAACGACCAAATGCGATTTTTAAAACTGTTGCATATTTGAAGCAAAAAAGGTGGCTAATAAGCATTTCTAGGATTAAATATAATTGACGAAAACCACCTGCACTCATCTCATCAATGATAATAATATTTTCTTATGTACTATATAATAATATTATATTAAATCGTAATCGTCATCATCGGTAATACAAGTGTGGTACTGACTTTGCGTGCGAAATGCGCAGCGGCGTGGGCGGTGTGTGCCGCCGTTGCGCGGGTGGCGGCCGGCTTTGGCGGTGATGCGGACGACGACGGGAGAGCTGCCGGAACGACTGTCGCGCCGGCGTGCGGTGCAGGTTTCGACGTGCCTTCGGGCGGCGATCGCGACGACGTCTCTTCCGGCAGCCGGTGCTGTCTGGCCCGCCGCTGACTGAACCTGATCAACGGACACCGGAATATTCCCATGACGGCGGCGGCGGTTCCAGGCGGATCAGTGTCCGGCAGCGGCGGCGGCGACGGCTGCGACGACGACGGCGGTGGCGGCGGCGGTGGTCGCGTACCGGCGGCATTCAAAACGAACGCGGCGGAAACCTGCACGGGCGGCGGTGCCGGCGACAAACGCCGCCGACTCGGTGGTGGTAGCGGCGGCGGAGGTTAGTTAGCAATAGTAGTTATTGCTGTCGCTGTCGCTGTTGTCGTCGTCGTAGCGACGTCCAGAGCGGTATGGAAAAACTACCGGAGAAATGCGCGCGCGAAACATACGGTCCGCGGACGAGAGAACAGGACGGGCGGCGGAACGTATGGGAACCGGTACGCGGCGCACGACTATATTATGGTACGGGACACGCGTATTGTACGGTCTCAGCAACCACCGCCGACCGAGCCGACACACCGGTCTCGCGCCCCACCGGTTACCGTTGCCGCCGCCGCCGCCGCCGCTTCGGGTGGGGCGCACGCACCGCATGTCGTTCAGGTGTGGAATTCCAATAATCCGGCAAGAATGCGCGGCGGTGGCGGCCGAGGGTCATCTGTGTAGAGCAAGGTTGGTTTGTGTGCGGTGCGCGCCGTGTTTATGTCGTTTGCGCGGACGTTGTTGTTGTTATTATATTATTGTGCCGGCCGGCGGCAACGTTTACGTCGATTTCGGCGACGACGACGACGACCATATTTTCGTTAGGGTGACGCGACGCCTTGCCGGTCGACCACCCCCCTCCCCTCTCCCCCCGGACACCTGTAAAATTATTTTACCAAATCCGTGATTCCGAGTGAGCGGTAGCGATCGCTATCGGCTGCAGTGGCTCCTGCCGACACACGATTGCGGTATTCTCACCCCTGTCGTTGCGCGAGCCGAGAAACGACGTCAATCGTACATCGTGTTGTTCGCCGCCGCCGCCGCCGATATCGATCACAAGCCCCGAGAATATAGATGTCGAAAACGTTAAGTGCTCGGAAAGATAAAAACAGACAACTGCTCTTTCAAATTCGATTTCAAAACCAGCTAGAACTTTTTTTTTACGTTTATCAATGAACAGGATTCGTATGTTTTATTTCACAGTCCTTTGGCGGTACTGTTTTTTTAACGTCCCGATAAACGGTGAAACATTTGATTACTCGAGCGTGTTAACTTTTTACGTTATTATAGCTAATTTAAAAGTAGGTATTATGTGGCCAAAAAGAGCAGAAAATCAATTAAAATAAACAGTTTAGCGAATAGACGAAAGAATATCAGTCATTACTTAATAATTAATTATATTATTTTATACTCTTAGTGGAGTGTTATACATACATAACTCACTATGTGTTTTTTATTATTTTTTTAGCAGAAGAAATACTTCAATATCTAATATAACTTAATAAATAAAAACACCGGTTTTAAACAAAATCGATTTTGATTTTTGCTGTAGATAAAACAAGAATGATCATAAAGATATGAAATATCATAACATATTTTATATTACCTAGCATTTTTTTTTTTTTTTTACATGAAATAACTAAAAAAATAGTTCGGTTTTTTAGCTATTTATAAAATATAGATAATTAAATAATCAACTAGTTGATTTTTTTGATTTATGGTGAAAACTTTTTTTCAAAAATAAAATACTCATCTTTAATAAGTTAAAAAAAACACTTACTTGCCTATTCTACAAATAAATATATTCCCATTTACATGTTACACCTATAAAAATTTTATTTTTATGTAATATATAGGTTTATGAGTTACTCGTGCCTAAAGAATTAAGATCAACTACAAAACTATAGGCCTTTAGGTACTAAAATAATATTATTAAATAAGCAAAATATACTTCTAGTTAAACAAAAAAATGTATTAAATGTTAAACATAAATCTTCTGGAAATGAATTTTTAGAATTGTAATAATTTTATACCCAGTGTACCCACTGTTTATTACGTATAATATATGTATCACTCATAAACATCCATAAAAACTGGTTTTTTCGTTATTCGTCATTGCAAAACTATTTCTAAATCTGAAAATAAAACTGATTTTTATTTGAAACACTAAAACGAAGTGTAAAATTTCTTTTTAACTTTTTATTAGACTTCCAAACCAAAATGAACATATAATTTATTTGTTACCCAAGGACAAGCGTTTAAATACTGACGTATTATGTATATTGTAAATAATACTAAACAGAGAACGAAGTGTTCGGTCTCAAACATTAACAAAATACGGCCTTCAAATACTCTGTGTATTTTTTTTTTTTTTTTTGGCAAAGCATGTAGTACCTCGTCATTAAAGAAACATCGTAATGGAATCATAAAGATAAATGTAATTACAAGTAAATTGCAACATCGAAAATTATTGTTATTGTTCTTTATAATATATTAAAATTAACATAATGCAATTTTGAATGATATATGAATGTGAACATTTCAGTACATCTGAGATACTCACATATTAAACGCACATGTTAATGAAACATTCAAATAAAAGACATTCAAGAAAAAAGCAACAAATTCTTATTTTAATATATTTTCAGTTATCTACATTGAATGATATCAATGTTTTATCAATATCCTTATTTTCAAACTAAAACTACACTTTGCAAAACATGTAAATCCACATCGGTGTAGTTTAACCATCTACCAGCCAAACAATGCATCACATACCTACTATAAAAGTATAAATCAAATATTATGTTTTATTTATAATAATATGTATATTAAATCCTAAATGAAGCGATAAAGTATTAATTTTACAGTGATACGTGTTTTTTTATGTATCTATGTACATTGTACACAATAAGTAGTCGATAAAATGCGTTGATCTTATTAAGCGTTAAGAGTATTGTTTGATGACAAATTAAATCTAGTTTGTATACTTTAAAGAGGTCAAAATTAAAAATTCTTAGGATTTTTCAAAATTACCAAATACAGTTTTTGGTAAAATCGATCTTATTTTTTCGGTATAACTCAAAAATAAATACGACGAAGTATTTAACTTTTTAATGCATTTGTATTCAAAATTAGAAAAACCGATACACATATTATTTTAATGAAAACTATATAGAGATTCATAATATGAATATACCTCATTTGAATGACATAATTATTAATTGGTTTAAGATCAAAGAAATGGCATACCAAGAATTTCAATCAAAAAAATTAATCAGATTTCAGTGAATAACAGTAAATAAGACTGGATTTCGAGTATAATGCAAATATTAAATAATAGTTAATCTAATTTAACAGTTTTTTGAGAGGGGAATGCTACGTGGCTATATTTTATATTTTAGTGGTCCATGACCTAGAAAAGGTTAAGAACCCCTGATGTAACACACGTTATTATAATATGTACTACAATATACTATAATAAAATAATAAATAGTATTATTGATTTTGATTTTTAAATAAAGAATCTCTTTAAAAAAATCATGAAATGGATAATTTATAAAATACTCCATAATAAATTAATTTTAAAAACAAAATTAACTAAAAGAAATATTTTGATGACACAGTTATGAAATATGAAGTCAATTAAACCTAATAAAAATTCCAAAACTATAACAACTTTTATAAATAATAGTGTTTTATGTTAAGTTATATGATTTGAAAATGTGTACTCGAGCGTATATATTATGCGGTTCACTCGTTTACGTTCAAAATATAAAGGAATGGAAATAACACGTCCGCAATATTATAGTAGCACACATAGAATAAAACGGTTCGCTGGTCCTTGCTCCGGTTCGCCAACTATCGGACACATGCAATAGATCGCACGGTGTATACGTATAACCTATGTCTCTATATGCACTATATCATACTAAGATAGCTTCACATGACTAATATATTAATATCCAATATGATTTATTAAACTAATTCTTTCGTCTATTTCACATAATAAATGTGCAGAACAATAACAACGTTTGAAACAGAAATAAAAAAAACGGATAAAAAGTTTTAAATTAATTCAGAATGTACAAGATATTTGCATAAAAACTGTAAACACAAATAGAATAAACACTGTATACGTTATATTTATAAAAAGATACTATATTTACATGCATAATAAGAGTTTATTTATGACATATGCATAAGCTCCATAATCCATACATTGCTACTGAGACTTAGTAGTTTTAAAAACAAAAAATTTTTTTAGAATTTTCAGCTCCTTTTATCTGCAAAATCTCTCGGGTGATAATTGTTGATAGTATACTTTGACTGATTCATTATTGATAAAATAATACAAGTCCATAACTTTAATAATATATATTATTACTTTTGTATAATAATTAGTTTATTTATTTATTCAAAAACTTATATTAAATTAGATATTTAAAAACAATTTAGCTACCTGTAGACTATATAGCTAATAAATTGAGATAGTATAAATATTCTCGATATATATTGCACGAGGTATATCAGAGCTTTGTATACATTATTTATTGTCAGTATACTCAGTATTGTCCATTACTAGTTAATCATCATCAAACAAGGTTAGATTGTATATAAAAAAAAATATGACAAATGGTTTAATGTTGTAATGCTTTTACTTGCACTTGCATACCTATCAAACATCAATATTAAGTAGGTACAATAATATTGTGATCCTTTGCAGTATCAAAAAATATTGGCGGGAAACGTAAACAGGTTTTCGATAAGTATATAGGTTTTTTATAAATTATTCTACGTGTTACTCAAACCAGTTTTGCAATCGGCATTGTTATGAACGAGTTATTCATATTTTTAACAGAAAGTAATACAAACCAAAATGTCATAAAGCTAATCTAATGAAAATACCGTAGAAATCGAATACAATCCATCTGTTAAAACGTATGTCTATTTAAAGTTATAAATTATTTATATTACTTACCGGGTCGCCGAAAAAGCCTGTAGATTCCTTCATTCCATTAGGCCTCTGAATGTCGTCTCTTCATGATTTCTGTAATAATATAAATGAAATCATTATAGAATAGATGTACCGTATTATTTTTACTGCTTATAAACTAAATTTACTCAATAACTTATAAGTAGAGGTACTTTATTTTTTATTCTCAGACAATATATTTCATTTTGATAAACTATACTAATACGCCCAAAAACTGAACAAAAGCCAAGTTGGCTAAACGCCCATTTATTTTACTATAATAATGGTTGACTATAAAGTGGAGAAAATACAAATTCCAATTTACGTATTAAAGTTGATATTCAACGATGGATTGCCATCGAATGCGCAGTACTTATAATATTGACTATTGATACATCGCAATTAATAGCCACTAAAGTGTTGATTACAACCATCAGAATCATAATAGGTCAATATACCTATTACATGTGTATTGACGTTGTTCTACATCTTTATTTATCTTACATTAAATCAAATCTATGAAACGTTATCAAAATTGACATTGCACATTCTTTGTGATTTGTATAAACATATGTATAATTCTTCGTCATTATTTGTAATACGTACAACCATTGTTATACCCTACACATTTTATTACAAAACCATATTTTTGTTTATCGTTCTACAAGACTCCTCGACGGTAGTATATTAAGAAATATATACTAGCAGATTTATGTTTAAGGATACATCCGCATATAAAAATCATAACAACTCGTCAAAACCTGAGGGTCCCGAGCGAATAATATATTACAGCTTAAACTCGAGGTATAAAGGGAGTCCAGTTTCTCACTGGACCCCTCCACCCGTAAAACCGCCATTCCTTCGTATGATAGATAATATCCGTTAAAAATCAACTGATTTTCTATATATCACATCAATTCTTTAAGTGATCAATATTTACGTAAGAAAATAGTAAGTACTTAAAACCTACCTCTAAATGATGAATTATATAAAAACTATAAACTAATAATGTGGAGTTAATTGGTCAAATAATCCAATGTACAATAAATAAGAGTCCGCAGTATTACTATTAACTATTTAAAACAAATCCATTAAAATGTAGTAGGTATTACATATTTAAGAATAATTCTTCACAGTTTGAATAGGTCAGTTCTGTAGAAAAAAATGCAGTACACGACTGGAAACGTTAAACTACAACACAAACACGGTACAGAAAGTGGGTGTTTGGCTCTCATCTCATTTCACTCATCTCGGAGAAAGGCAACTACTTAGGTATATGTTTTAAATTTAAAACTAATAATTGACTAAAATATTTACAATTTACAATTTTACATATACTAGATAAATATTTATTTACTTTAACATTTTTATTAACATATAAATATTAAATAATACCTATTATTAAAGTTTACCTATTAAATAAATCATTTATATTTTTAATTTATTTATTTAAAAACTCAATCTAATAAAATATTTGTATAAAGTGTTCCACTGTTCCTATTACCTATATTTTAAATCTAAAAAAATGAATTTATAGATATATTTTGAAAAAAATTCATTGATCACTCAATATTGATGCATTTATAGTGTATACATGTAACTACAAACTATAACTTATACCTATATTGTTTGAAAAAAACACTATGCACTGTTATTAAGCCTTTGATTGTTTTATTTATCTAACTTAAACATAGTTTAAAAGAAACATACTTGTAATTGATAAAATGAAAAATAAAAAGTATTTTAAATTACTATCTATACCAACCTTCTTTAAGCACAACACAATTTTCAAACAAAAATCGCGGATTTAAAATATGAATAAAAATATATAAATATCCCAGTTAAATAAATTAACTAACTTAAATAAATAACTTTTAAGTTGTAAAAAATTGATAATATTTAATGCCTAGGTAGGTTATTTTAGGTTATTTTTACAAAAATAATCATGGTTATAAATATTTAAAAACCGATACAAGTCGGTCTGCTGTATAGTAAGTGTTCAGGATATAGACCAATTTTTTTAAATTGCTCTCAATATTTTGAAAATTGCTTAGAGTTTTTTAATTTTGACCCTCAAGGTTATAATTAATTCTTAATAGCTACCTACAATCAACCATTCTCAGCTCCAAAAGTTGATGAATGAACTGATGATAGGCATTAAAATAAAAAAAAATAAATAATAACACATATTATTATTATAAAACTATAATCACTCCTATCACGATCTAAAACCAACTACTATTAATGAGTTGTTGTTTTTTTGTATGTCCAACAAGTTGCATGTATCTATTACACAAACTCAACAGTTATTTTGGAAGAATTCCATGTAGCTTTGGCACATTATGACTTAATAAAAATCTAAGCAATACAATCAATGAATCCTCGTTTGTTCTTAGCTTATTATAAATTAAATACCACGATAATTAATGACAAATATTAACAAAAATAGGTTTAAAATATTGACTACATTTAAGTATCGTGTTATACATTTACCTATATACTTATGTGAAACGCGTCTAAACTAAATTCGTGTTATTAACTTTCAAACTGATATAAAAATACGACAAAAATTTTTTTTAATACGCAAGATATATTATAGGCATACAAAATATATAATCAATAAATTCAATAATTTTAAGTTAGGAGTCAATTACGAAATATTAAACGACAAAGTTAAATAAATTGATTGATGTTTTAAACATAATTGATTTAACAGTTGCAAACAGTACACATTTTATAAGCATTATTTAATTAAAGTAATTAGTAGATAAAAATAATATATACAATTATACAATTATTGTATTACTTATTCATATAATTTTTGTTAAATAATGAAAATAGATTAGAAGTAATTATTATAGTCTAATAGCAATCAAACTATAATTTTAGTAAACATTAAACGACCGTAACAATTGAAAGGCATTATAGTCTCTCTATATTTCTCTGGTAAAACATTATACATATTATATATTTATATAATATATACCAACAAAAACCTGATAACCTAATTATCTCTGATTAATAAAAATTCTATTTTTTTTTTTTTT